>PKRV01001640.1:418115-566830 GCA_003709505.1 Hyphantria cunea | reverse complement strand
AAAAAAAAAAAAAAAAAAGAGTAGATAGAATAGGATAGAGAAGTGTAGAGTAGGGTAGAGCAGAGTGGAGTGAAACAAATCAAAATAGAATTAGCTTTATTGTACACCATATGATACTTGAATATTAAAAACAGATCGCAAAATGTCTTATTGCTGAAAGCAATTCCTTACAGGCAACCCATGGAATAGTCATACTAATAATCACATCAACAACCCATGATGACCCACTGCTGGGTTCGGGTCTCCTCTCAGGAGAGGGTTAAGGCCGTACGTCACCACGCTGGCCGAGTGCGGGTTGGGGACTGGCAACACTACGTTGTGGCTACGTAATCTTGCCGTTGGATATTTTTAAGCCGCCCAAAGGCCTCCAACTAAGCTTCACGACTGTTATCCTATGATTACAACCGGCCCGACTGGTTAACGTGACCTCCGAATCCCGGAGACGCTCATGGTAACATGCCACCAGCGGTCACCCATTCAAGTACTAACCGCGCCGTCGTTGCTTACCCTCGGTGATTGTTTCTAATCACAGAGTGCCACTGAGCTATGAGCGCCTATGAGTGTATCTATGAGTGTGTATATGTACCGTGCTTCTGCTGCTTCTGTGAGATGGTGGTACCGCCCGGGTCGAGCCGGGCCATTGCGTGTCTTCAGTATCTTTAATGTAAGGTTTTCTAAGTAGGTTCCTACGTCCAGCATTGGGCTGTTTGAAGCTGTTGGTGAATGTTGAATATATTGGTGATGGATTTAAAAAGATTGATTTCTCTATTTTAGATTCAGAAAGGAGTTGCACCCATTCCTAAATCATCAAATAAGAATAGAGTTGAAGAGAATATTGAAGTCTTTGATTTTGAATTAACTGCAGATGATATGGCAATTTTGAGTAAGTTCCTAATGTCCTAATGTTAGTTGCTGATTAACAAGGTGGTCTAGTCGTTCACGATCCTGACTGCTCAGTCATGGATGTGGATTCGATACCCGCCCAATTGAAAATAGAAATTTCATGTAAAATTACGTGCTAAGCATTTGGATGTGGATTAGTGTTTTATAAAAAAGTTTTTTTTATGGAAAGCTAGCAAACGTATCGCCTGATGGTAAGCGATTTCCGCCCCCAATGGACACCTGCAACACCAGAGGCATCAAAAGTGCGTAGTCATCCTTTGCGGGGAAAGGGAGGAGGATGGGAGAAGGGGTTGCGATTCGGGCCTCCGCTATCCTCACTCACTCGGTGAAACAAAACTCGGTTTTCTGTGAGGCCGTGGTATCACTCCGTTCGTGCCGGGCAATTCCTACCTAACTCTCCCACGGTATTTTTTTTGTTTTTTTTTTCATGGTGTAGTCTTAATGGAACTAGAGGTCTTGTAGTTACCGATAAGAACATCTGAGCTAAAAATCCAGGGACCAATTCCACCCAAGACAAATAATGTAAGAGGTGCTAGGTGAAAAACACATCCAATTCTTACTGCTACGAACGGTGTGAAGCGACAGCGTCCTGCCTCGGGGATGATCCTGGTAAACCAGGGATGTACCTCAGCCGTATGATACTCCAGAAGCCACCGATATGTTCCTAAAGCTCCTCCTGACTGCTGAGGTAGGCCGCTGCGGGGTTTAATAGGTATACGGATCCTCCGGAAGTCCCATACATGCCCTTTATCTCTCCACGAAGGGAATGGCGCGAAAAGCAATCCCCACGCCAAAAAAGAAAATACTCATAAGTGTTAATCAGCTATCTAGTTGACACAGGTTTCAATAGTTTCAAATCAAACAAAAAAAATGATAAAAAGGAAAAAAAAAACCATCCGTGTGTGAGTTTCCTCAAGTTATTCTGCTATTTTCAGGTAAATTCAACAAGAATTATAGAGTGGTACTGCCCAGTTTCTGGCAGGACCATCCTTATTATCCATTCGAGAAGGTTGACGTACCCGCTAAGGATTTGTTTTCACCATAAGATTTTAAATGATCTGCTTTTCATCATCACATATATCACTTTTGCACACACATATATGAAGAAGTTTCTTCAATAAAATATATTCTGAATTGGTTTCTAGTTTTTTTTATTTTCGTTATCATCATCAGCAACAGCCACTTTATTAGTCCACGGCTGGACATAGGCTAAATATGTACAAATAAATAAAATTGAGGTGTCTGTTTGTAATTTCAAATTAACAGCTTTCCACTTAAATCATATGAAAGTAAATACAGTTCTATAATGTATTACTTCCATCAAAATATATCGTTTTAAAGTTTTTTATCACTGTCTGTTCCCACTAATCTCTAGAACAGTTGAACCAATTTTGTCGTGACTATCACTGGCAGATAGTTAATATTACAAAGAGTAACCGGGGCTACTTTTTTAAGACTAGCTTCGCCCCACGTTACCCGTGGTTTTTGTTATACCTTCACAAGACCAAACGCTTGTAACTCCGCGGAGCACAGCAATTAAATAAATAAAAAACTGTATATTAATTGCAGTTATTTAATTTTGTATATTTAATAAAATAACGAAAATAATTTAAACATAATATATGACCAGCATAATTATAATAACAAAATTAATCATTGCTATGAAGAATCAAAATATAATTAGGGCCTGATATACGTTACTTTATGGTCGACATCTAGATGTTAGTTCATCTAAGTAACGCATACTTGAAAGACCTATTTCCAAAACTAAATTATTTTTTCGGCTCTACCGAAGTTCTGCAATAAATCCTGTGACGGTTTGTCTTTTAAAAACATGACATTGGAAAAATTGTGGCATCTTCAGCTACAGCGTTCAGGCTTTCTGTGACACACACTCACTTATCCACAGATTGTTAAAAAAATAGAGACATCAAAACAGTTTTAAAAGAGCTCCGATCCATTCTACGGATTCCTCTCGATATATAAACAATATTTATTGCTTTTTAAATAAATAAAAGTCGCATTTGATGTTTCCAAGACACTTGTACCCGTTCTTAGAAAAGAATACACTAAAAACACATGCCAATAGTATAATCCTGCGCATTAAAATTACTGATTAGATTACAAAATTATTTTCAATTCATTTGACCTCAACTCTATTAATTTTTTAACTAGAAACAGTTGCAACATATAAATAGGTACGAAATGTCTAAAATAGAGGAGTTTTTTAAATGGCAACACTTCTGTCAAAATGGCTTCTTAAAGACTTCACTTTTTGTACACGATAAATTCACTTTGTAGTTCGTCTTCTGGCAGACTGGGGTCACATTTTGAATTAGCTTCGAAATCACACTGCTCGGTCACTTCATTGAAAAATAAACCATCGGAACAGTATGCTACTTGTACGACACCGCCTACGCACCTCCAGTACCTCTGACAATCACCCCTGTAACGAAAAGTACACAATACTAATAGTATAAATAAATATAAATTATTTGTAAAACTAATAAAATTTTCTTTAATATTTTTAGCGCTATTACTGCCTGGTGTTTTACTGACGCTGTTTTTTTAAATCCGTGTTGCCACCTTTAAAAATGAGATCCTTACAACCATGCATACATTCACACCGACAAGTCTGAACAGAATTGATTATCAAGAATGTTTCTTACTTGTAAGCTACGTGCTTTGCGGCTTCGTCAGCTCGATTGCAATTGATAACACCGTTGAAGCTTGTCCCTTCTGCAGCCATTGGCCTTACACTAGCTATGGAATCTGCAATGTACAAAAATATTACGTTAAAGGTGATTGCCGTTAATGGTGACTTTACAGCTAGAAGGCCTTAGCTTTTCTTAAGACTCACCTGGGAAAGAAATGTCAAAACAATTCACCGAGGTGTCGTTTTTTAAAATCCATTGTTGACATAGGACTAAATTTTTTTATATAGAATAGGTGGCAAACCAGCAGACGTATCGCCTGATGGTCAGCGATTACCACCGCCCATGGACACCCGCAACACCAGAGGCATTACAAATGCGTTGCCGACCTTGGGGGATGGGAAGGGGGATGAGAAGAAGGTTAGAGTTATTGGTCTCCGGTATCCTCACTCACTCGGCGAAACACAGCGCAGGCACTGTTTCACACCGGTTTTCTGTGAGGCCGTGGTATCACTCCGGTCGAGCCAGTCCATGCATGCCGAGGCGTGGCTTTCCCACGGTAAATCAATTGAAACTATGTGTGTAGTATAGTGCCTAGGTTGGCATTTTAAAGAAAAGGCCATAGTTTTGAGTAGGCTTGAACCGACATACAAGTGGACGGAGCCACGGCAAAAACTAGTCTTTACGCATAAAATGAAGTCACTTCAGCTGTCTGTTCGCTTAGATCTTTTCAACTACTCAACGGATTTTAAAGCAATTATTAAGAATAGATAGATTGATTAAGGAAATAAGAGAATTTCAAAGACTTCCATGTGAAGCCGGGTTGAGTCATTATTATACTATAAATTGTCAACATCAGCGGTCTACATACCAACAGCATGCTGTTCTACTGGATCCAAGAAACGTCCAATCATGTTCTCATCGACCTCGTCTCCGGAGCCTTCTTCTTCGCTTTCATTCCTTCTCAAAATACACTTGGTTAACGACGGCCATTGACAGGTCTGAAATCCATACATCAAGTATTTAATTGTACGAAAGTCGACACAATCCTTTTTTTCTTTGCTTTCTGCGCTCTTTCTCCAAAACTTTAACTGTGCTAAATTTCATATTCCACCGTTCGCAAAATGTTTGTCTAACATTCATCATCCTCCTAGCCTTTGTTATTCCCAAGATTATTTGGGGTCGGCTACTAGTTCAACCAGTTTCACCTGAATATTAGTTTTTACTCAGAGCGACTAGCATCTAACCTCCGCAACATTGAGGCTGAGCTGAATTCGAAGGTTGAACTAGTTGTCAGTATATTTATCCGGATGGCGTAAGAAAGCGGTTCCCGGATCCCATCCGTATCGGGCGCAGAGTGGCACACCGTGTGGTTTTAATCGGTTCGATTCTGACACACCGCCCCGCCGCAAACCCTGGTGGGGTGAAGGCCCGAGGGTGTTTCCAAACGTAAAAAAAAAATAGTTGTCAGTATATTTCAGGGCACTGACTTCCCAATAACGATTGCCATAGATGTTCAAGACAATAGGGACCGACGGCTTAAGGTGCTCTCCGAGGCACAGATATTGATAAGTAGATTATGTTATTATCATTGATTTAATAAGTATGACGGCAGTCGTACTGTATTCCAGCTACGTGAGACGGCGACTGGATGGCGCTAGTGGAACGTGCACCGAACGGACAAGTGCAAATTGCAACACAGGCCTATGTCTAGCTTTGGACGTCGTTTGCAAGGGCGTCTTTACCTATAGTACAGCGTGTTGTTGCAATACTTAAAAGATCATACCTGTATATGAAAAGCAAAGATCGTGGTGGGAGGGCAGCTGAATTCCACTTCCCTGCCATGAGTGCACATATAGAACTTGGTGCAGTCCGTGTGATGTGGGAGCAGCAGAAACACCTGCGAATGGATGACTCTAGATTACACATTGAAAAATTAAGCAATCTTACCCAGGTCATCGTTTGAATGGGTGACTATTCTACCAAACATCATCATAGTACTATTTGACTGCCTCGGTGGTGCAGTGGTAGCGTATGCGACTGTTGAGGTTTCGGATTTTGTTCCCGGGTCAGACCAAGTTTGTATGATCTGCAAATATTTGTATCGGAGTTTTGGTGTTTTCTGTGTTTAATGTGTATGTATTTACCAAAAAAAATGTTTTTATCTCAGTTGTCTAGTACCCATTATACGAGCTTTGCTTAGTTTGGGACTAAACGGCGTTGTGATTTTTTCCTTAAATTATTAATATTATTTTTTCTTATATTATTCTTAACATATGGCAACCTCGCCATGCCTCGTAAAGCACGTTAAGTCGCAATCTCGTTGCCTTTGCGAATATTAAAAATTCCGACAACCACCTTTCTACAGAATTATAATATCGCCTAATATTTGGGTTGCGAAGGTCTGATGCCAGTCCCTTCACGTAAAGAATCGAAGTTCAGCCGTATCTTAGTAGACTTCAACCTAATTTAGAAAAAAAAGCCAGAAAAAGAATAGTGTAGATGCTTACTCGTCCAGCAGGGTCACAGCTGTAATCGTTGGGGTCTGCGTCAGGTGGAAGAATTGCTGATGCAGAAATAACTAAGGACAGAGCTGCAATGATTATTTTCCCTGCAAAAGAAAAAGATTTTTAGATATACACTGAGTTTGATAGCTCCCGAACAAAAATTAAAAAAACAAAAAGAGCCATCTATTAGCCGTAATTTACTTGAATTTTCAAATGCTATTTTGACTCTCTTCATTGAGGGCGTTGTGCGTTCTACATAAAATTATTTTTTTAACTGCTTAGAAAAGTAGCCTTTAGGATATGAAAAGTATTTTTTTACTATTTTTTCTGTTTCTGAAATATTTATTAAAGTACCCAAGTTAAGATAATATTATTTTACATATGAAAAGCTTATAAAGAAATCATGATTTGGCACACGGACTTTTAGCAACGAATAATTATTTTTGATTGAGTGAAGCAACAGCAAAAGTGAACGCAAGAAAAATCATAATATCAAAGTTGTAAATGAAATAAGGAACAGTTGCCTCATTAAATATGAATTTATCAATAGTTTTGATCCTTCGTAGAGTTTTATGTTACTACTTCTTTCTTTTCTTCTTTTGATGATATGGCAAGCAGCCGGATCAGCTATTTCTGCCAATGTCAAGTATTTATTGTCTTCAATTCTAAGTCTTCCGAGTCTTCAAGTCTTCGTCGTGATGGAATTAATGATAAAAAATATAAAAAATGTGGATGAAATGAAATGGGAACTGTCTTTCGTATAAACAAAAAACGATCTCCGAGTAATAAGTCAATCAACACATTAAATAGTATAGTGTGTATAGTTACTACATTGTAATATAAAAACTTGCTAAACGTCATAAAACTTTTAGTGATGATTAAAATCGATATGATATCTAATGTCCGGGTTGTAACTTGTATCACATAAAACGATTCGCCGGAAATGCGTCGTCAAAGCACAGTAATTCTAGGTATAAGATATCATTTTAAATCTTCAATGTTATGGCATTTATAAAAATATTTTAACATTTTTATAAGTATTTCACATTGAATCAAATGGATATTATCATAAGAACTGTGATATGGCAATCAAAAAGTGCTAACATGAATAACTTTAATATTAACAATAATTAATTAATAATTATTAATATTAGAAAATAAGTAATAATAAGTAAGAGAATGCCCTGGGTTAAAAGTTATAAATAAATATATAAATAAATAATAGTAGTAAATTATTACCGAATCGATAGTAACCTGTTCTTTTGATTTCGTTTAACAATATTTTCTTGTAATAATTTGCAAGACTTTCCTCAATAAAAATAAAAGATATATTTCTTATACCTTATCGATTAAATTTCATGTTTTGATTCGAAACTATATAATCGTGTATATAAATCTAATCGAACACACAATATAGTACTTAAGTAACTCAACATATTATTAATGCGTAGTACATCACTACTGTACGTCAAACTAAATTGGACATATTTGTATCATCGTTTTGGTTTTCCGATGTTTTTCGAGTGTCTTGTTTAAAATGTCTTCATCAGATTCTGATGATTGTTACGGGAATATCGGCCAAAAACTGCAATCACTGAAGAATCAGTATGCAGAGAAGACACTTCCTACAATAGATTTGGTAGAAGACGAAAACAGTGATTCAAAAACTTTGGCGGATGTAAAGATAGTCACAATAGCTACAGAAGAGTTTAATACTACTTTAAACAGCATCGACAATGAGGAATGGACGCTGGACGCCATTATAGCGAAGAATACAAAGGGCAAACGCGGTCGCAAAAGAAAAATGGACGTTTCTTCTGAAACCACAGTTGCTCGTAAAACAAGACGAAATACTGCTAATTCAAATAAAAAAACTGATATTACTGACGTTATTGATGTAGATACAGCAGGGTACAGTGCTCCTCCAGCGGCTAGAAGGGGAAGAAGCAGTAAGATAAGTAACAATTCCAGTTCTTTACCTGATACCTCTACAAGAGGCAAGAGAGGCACTGCTAGAAGGTCTACTACTAACAGAGATAGAGGCAGAGGTAGAAATAATCATAATAACTCTTCAAGAGGGTCTCAAATAGTTAATACTTATCCAATATACAACATCGGAAACACAGATGACTATCCAGATGAATGCGGTAACCAGGAGCTATTTTCAACGAACCCATCCACAAATCATGACGTTGAAATCATTGAAGAGGATCCTTTACCCAATGATAATGAGGAACTGTCTGTAAAAGTATATTGGCAGAGTTTAGAGGTGGTACGTTTTAAAATACGGAAATATCAAAAGCTAAAACCTATATTTAAATATTTCACAGAGAAGGAAAATGTTGTTTTAGATAAGTTATTGTTTATGTATAACGACAGAATAGTTAAAATCGATGATACACCCGATTCAATAAATTATAGTATAGCAAAGTTCATAGAAGGGGGAATAGTGGAACGAAATGTAACTGGATTGATTCGAGAGAGTAATGAGGAGGTGCAAAACGGGTTAAGAATTAAGTTTCAATGTCAAAACGTAAAGAAACCGTTTGAAACTATGATAAGGCCCGAAGACAAACTTGGATTGGCAATGATGAAGTGTGCTGAACACATAGAGACTCCATTAAACAGACTGAAATTTTATTTTGATGGAGATATGATATCAAGTATGTATATGAGATTATGTACATGTATGTATATAAGATATTTAAATTGAATAATTTGTTTTGAATGTGATCCCCTTGGCTTAGAGTTAGGTGATCTTAAGTATTAAATGTAATTTAAGCTGTTGATTGTCGGCACTTAATGGAACTTGTTGCTATACACAGTAGAATCAAACTTACTTGTACTAATAAATAAATAAATAGTTTGAACATCTTACACACAACACCATCTAGTCCCTAACTAAGCAGAGCTTGTGTTATTGGTACTAGACAACTGCTATATACGCACATTATACATTGAAAACACCCAAACTCCGAAACAAATATTTGCAGATCATACAAACATTTGTTTCGACCTGGGAATCGAACCGGAGACCTCAAACACACCTGTCGTATAAGCTACCACTGTGCCACAGAGGCAGTACTTAGTTAAAGTGGTTTTACCTGAATATCAGTTTTTACACGGAGCGACTGGCATTGGACCTCCGCAACCCTGAGGGTGAACTGAATTCAAATGTTGAACTATTCAGTATGTTTGAGGGCACTGACTGCCCAATAACGATTGCCAAAAATTATAGTACAATTATAATTTAATTTTTCCAGGTAAAACAACAGCAGAAGAACTGGAGTTAGAAGGTGGTGAGTGCATTGATGTGAAAATCGTTAGCTGATAATAAATGATTTTATATAAAGAACATAATTATATTTATTACCAAGCCCTCACATCACAGCGCCTTTAACAGCTCACTGCAGTACATATGCCACTCCTTATAAAGAAGCCTTTAGCATACTATACCTCGCTAGTGATACAGGTTGATATTAGATATATTTTTTCAAGTGCTCCATCTCTTTGCAGTGCCGTTGTCCTGGTAGTTTGCTCCCTCAGTCGGCTCTTACGATACCCACGGGGTGATGATGTAACCCACGGATAATCTTTAACAGTACACCGTCCACAAGGCTGTCCTTAGATAGAAGTTTGGCCTGCTATACCACTCTGGCCAGGCGGGTTGGTATAGAGCTCCTTTTAAGTGCTCCTTCTCTTCGCAGTGCTGTTGTCCTGGTAGTTTGCTCCCTCAGTCGGCTCTTACGGCACCCACGGGGTGAATAGGGGTGGTGACTCTCCATGTTCTTAGTCTGTCACCACCCGGATAAACCCTCAGACAAAGAAATTAATCTATATATAATGACTGGCTTCTGTAATTGTTTAGATTAGACTAGTTCGTTTGTATAATGGTTAGTGATTTTGACTGCTGAGCTAGGTGAACCTATGACAGGTTTGATTCCTACCCAGGACAAATAATTGTGTGATGACCATTTGATTTGTGTTGTGCCTGTGTGCGATTTATGACTCCGTACACTAGGATCCCCTGTGGGATTCATTGGGATTTTTTGTTCACACTGATCTAGGGTATCTTTTTGATGCTTATTTCCATTTTGATTCCCTAAGTGACATACTTGGATTTTTTTGTAAACACAACGTCCAGTCTTAGATCAGGTTATCTACTAAACATATTATAGATTAAGCTGTCTGAAACATTAATTTCGACATTTTTCGATTATGCCCAGATCCTATCGAAGGTGGCGTGATGTTATGTGGCCTGTAGCCTTCCTCGATAAATGGCCTATCCAACACTAAAATATTTTTTCAATTCAGACTAGCAACTCATGAAATTAACGCTTTTCACGAAACAAACAAACTATTCGGTGCTATGATAACGGAGCTACATATTAGATTTCCAGATTCCGTTGAGTAGTTTTAAAACTGACTGCATGGTTGGCCTAGCGGTTCTAGCGTAAGAAAGCGGTTCCCGGATCTCTCCCGTGTCAGGCGCAGAGTGGCACACAGTGGTGGTTTAGTGGGTAGTCTGGCTGGAGTCAGTCAGGAGTCCCTCACAAAGCGAACTCCCTGTCCCCGCGGGGGGGGGGGAGCGAAGTACGTAAAGGCATTATTCCACCACGTAAAAAAAAAAAGTGGTTTAAGTGGTCGCCACACCGCTTCCTACTGCGCCAAGTGTTGTGGGTTCAAATCCTACATGAGCCAACACTGTGTGATCCACAAATTATTGGTGTTCTTTGTGTCCGTTTCATATACGTTTGTAAAATCTCCTGCGACTTAGGATGTATATTCCTAAAGAGTGAGTTGTAAAAAAAAATACTGTGGTCATGACAGTTATCACGTACAACATTTGTGCCAGGTAGGAACCCATGACCACTGGGTTATCAGTCAGGATCGGTAACCACAAGATCGACAGTACCTTCTACCGCTAACAACAGTAACAATGTACCTTTTCTATGTCAACAGACTTAGAAAAGGCAGACTCACTATGATTGATGACATAGCTATTACTGATAAAAATCATTATTATACTTCATTTTCAAATCAACAACTTACTTAAGATAAGATACAATCTTATTAGATAAATAGGTGATTAAATTGAAATGTCTTTCTCGTATCACTTATCTACATACAAGTAAACTTGCTATTAATGTTTTGCAAGATTTCGTTTTGAGATTGTATATGCTTCCGACATAGTGTGCATTTCCTTTATCTATTACATCCCTTAGAAATTTTGTATTAAAATTTATATATTTATATATATTACGTTACAGAACCATCTTTGAGTACCAATTTGTATATAATTGTTAATACACATGTTATTAAAATGAAATCATTAGACTCTAAAACTGTGGTGTGCCTCAAGGCAGTGCGTTGGGCCCAAATAATTCAAGTATACATACAAAACTGTACTCATAATTTAAAACGTATCGATAACTTCAATAGATAATTTAGTTTTCATTATGATGCTTAATGGTCCGTGTGGTGTCGGATTAAGAATGCGGAGTGGCAACACCTCGATTCATCCCGTGGGTTTCCTAAGAAGCGATTAAGAAAGCAAGCAATACAGGACAAAAACATTGAATAAAGAAGGAAAACTTGAAACCTATCCTGTACCAACCTAATAGTGGACTAAAACCTCTTTTTTAAGAATGATCCCAGCAGTATCATTTAAATAATTATTGAAGGCTTTACCTTAGATAAATTCATCCTACGCAACGGCACCTGTGTCCTTAGTAGAATAATTAATCTACATCTATGCCTGCCTACATTCTTGCCTGTAACTTTTAAGTTCATTGCTTTTTTCTAGGGTTTCGTTCATGCTTTTCTTTGACTTATTCCCTTCTCCAAGCAACCTACATCTGTTTTGTAAATTGAACTCTTAGTCTTGCGGATAAATAATAATTACCCAAGTTTTAAGCTAGAAAGATTTTAAAAAAAACGGAAAGCGCGTGCGATGAATAAGATTGGCGATTCGAACGCTCCGTGTTGGAACTTAGAACGGCTATCATCAATGATTTGTATCATATAGTTTTGAGAACGTCTGCGTGTGTTTTCATTTGCAAAGCGGGCTTAAAATTTTCTTGTTTTAGTTCGGTCGGTGGATCATTCAAATACTTATAACTCTTAACATGTCCAAAAGTTTTAAGTTTGTGTTTTAGCTAAGTTGAAAATAGTTACTATTATATAAAAACTTAATATTTACAGTTCCTATTTAGTTGCTTATCTTTTTAGACTGAATATTTGTTCAAGTTTCAAAGATATATTTTATGTTGAAAATATGGCTGCCGATAAAAACTTTGACTTTATTACCAAAGAAGAAAAGAAAAAAATGTCAAACTGATTTTTTTTATGTTATAGGGGGCAAACGAGCAGACGTATCGCCTGATGGTAAACGATTACCGCCGCCCATGGACACCCGCTAAACCAGGGGCGTCACAAGTGCGTTGCCGCCCTTAGGGGATGGGAAGGAGGATTAGGGGAAGGGTTGCATTATGGGCCTCCGGTATCCTCACTCACTCAGTGAAACACAGCGCAGGCACTGTTTTACACCGGTTTTCTCTGAGGCTGTTGTGTCACTTCGGTCGAGCCGGCCCATGCATGCCGAAGCGTGGCTCTCCCACGGAAATATTTGTTTATTGAAAGTGACTCTTATAGGCTGTTACTAAAAGATTTATTTTTGTTGTTTAACTTTATTAAAAAAATATTATTTACTGAATTTACTTACACTATTTAGGCCACTTCAAATAATAATTTAAGATTGTCAAAAATATGCTCATAGCCCAGTTACAGTCGGTGATTAAAACAATCACCGAGGGTAAGCAACGGCGCTTGCGGTCAGTACCTGTATGGGTGACCGCTGATGGCATGATCCGCGTCTCCGTGATTCGGAGGTCACATTAAGCAGTCGCGGTCCCGTTTGTACGATAACAGTTGATACGATAACTGTCGTGAAGCTTAGTGGGAGGCCTTTGGGCGCATTAAAAACATCCAATGGCAAGATTACGTAGACACAACGTTGTCTTGCTAGTCCCCAATCCGCACTGGGCTAGCGTGGGGACCTTGATGTGGGGTTGATGAAAAGTATACGCACTGAGAATTTTTTTCAAAAAAATAAATGCTGAATTTTTAACATATTTGAAATCATCTATGCTACCTTCTTACATAGATAGAAAATAACTAGATATAGTAGAAAATTATCATACAGTACGGCTCGCCTATTTCTCATTTTGACATTATATGGCCCATGACTGCGAAAAAGTTGCCAACATCTTAATTATAAAACAACTCTTGTTATCCTTCAGAATAACGTAAAATCGCAAATTAAAAAACATGAAAGTAAACTTGAATCATCAAATAATCAATATGAGTTTTAAAAATTTGGTGATTATTCTCATTAGACGACCTTTTCATCCCTGAACTGCTAGAATAATACGTCCTGAATCAATGTTCTGTACTTCAAAACTCTTATTTTTAAATATAGATATATAAAGATAACATTATATTTACCTAACATTTTTTTTTTGAGATTGGCTAAAAGGTAGCAACTCAAAAAACGTAATATTTTTTGTGTTTTGTTATTTTATAATTTCTAATCGACTTTAAAAAAAAGCAGGAAATTATCAATTCATATGTATTTTTACCCTACTGCGAAAGAAGGAGGATTATGTTTTTCGAGTGTATGTATGTATATTTCTTTGGTACGCCCTAGACCCTAAACGGCTTGTATTTTCATGTGAATGGTGTCAATAGATTCGTCTTAGTCGTGAGACTGACACTGGGCACATCAAAATTTAAAAAAGACGAAATTAAGGATATTTGGCGCCAAAAAGGAATCTCAAAAACAATATGTTTTCAAAATACATCGAGTGTGGTATGAAAATAATGAATTTTTAACGGTGATTACGAATATATAACTTATTGTTTTATTAAAAAAACAGAATTTAATAAAGATGACAGATATTAGATTACTAGTTTGGTTTTTTTTTCTTTTTATGTTTGTTTCCTCAGAATATTTGACTGGGTGAGCCGATTTTGACGATTCTTTATTATTTGTGGTGCTTCCCGTGTGGACCCATTTCAAGTTGGTTCAGTTCTTGAACTCGGTAATTTTTTGTTAAAATTTTGCATTAATATGCTCACTTATACAATTGTATAACCAAACACAGTTTAAACAAAAACTAAAAAGTTAAATAAGGAAGGAAAAAGCGTGCATAGTTACTCAAAAAATCAATAAAATTTCATAAGATCTTATCAAGACTGACGCATTTAAAAAAAATAACATTCACGAATGTCATGGTCATAAATCTTTGCAAAAAAAATCACTTACCGGCCATTTTGTAGATTATTTAAATCTCACAGAAAATAGTAAAATGATGAAAAAAAAATCACTTAATCACTGTTGTCTTTCGAAACAAGACTATGACAGATTCCCCGTGATCCTTCTTTATAACTGCTAGAAAAAATCCACACCTTTTTTATAAATACAACACAATAATGTACTCCGCTTACATTTGCCGTCAAAAGTTACAAAAACAAACGAAAATAACCATTACACCTTTGTTATAAAAGCTACTAAAATATATATTAATCGCACAAATGTGATTGCACAAGATTTTATCATTTTAGTCGAACAATATCGATGTATAGATTAAGATAATTGTAGTAAATTAAAACAATATTGTTGTGATAAAGTGCTTTCGACACTAGTTATTTATTACACAAATAAACAAGTGTTCCTCTCTTAGTAAACAACATGTTTATTTGTAATTAAACAGTCGCTAAATTTTCCAAATAGATGATTATTAGCCCTGAAGACTTAGCTCCTTAAACAAATGGCATTCTACAAACTGTTTCATTGTAAAAACTAAGAAATGACGTCATCTCAACGTTAAGTCACGTGGTCACAACAAAATGTTAGCCAATAATAAAAGAGAATATAGGCGTTAGCGATTTTAGAAAGACAATTCGTTTCTTTGCTTCGGAGAGCACGTAAAGCCGTTTATTAGTTCTGCGCCTGAGCTACATCTGGTCGTATCGGACACCTGTTCCTTCGAGTTATAAGTAAGAGAGTTAGAATTAAGATGCGCACACACTGTGCACTGTAATATCTCATGTGAAGTTGGCTGGTCTCCGTTAAGACTGGCCGCCGTGGCCGCCATCGGCTAGGAGAACATCATAAGTAAGATAACAGAGAGTGCACCTGTGTTTTCGTACATGTTTGTGCACTGTAATATCTTCTGCGCAGTAATACATGAGCAGACACACTAATCACTCCTCGGCCTATCTCATTGACTCATAATTTAATTTAATTATTAGAATAAATAAACAATAAATAGAAGTCCTGAAGCCAACAGTAACTCGATTACTACCTAAACGCCCATGGCTTTGTAGCCTCCTAAGCCAAGTTCGAAGTCTTTCACGTCGATTCTTTTCTACAATCGCTAAAATCTCTATTCTCTAGTATTATTGGCTAATATTTGAGGACTCCAAAGTGAAGGAAAACTTGGAATGAACCCTATACCAACTTTTTAGGTCAGCGTGAGATGATAGTATATATTCTTTATACATATCTTCTTTTCTAAGAAGGATATGGTTTTTTATGTCCGGCAATAGACTTTTAAAAGCAATTGATCTGATGATTTAACATCTGTTAGGTAACTATTCAGTGAACGAAATGAATAAAAGAAGTTACTGGAGGCTTGAAGGGATGTCTGGGAGGGGTCCGGATGGCGTAAGAAAGCGGTACCCGGATCCCTCCCGTCTCAGGCGCAGGGTGGCATACCGTGTGGTTTTATTTGGAACGATTCCGACAAACCGCCCCGCACCAAACCCCGGTGGGGTGTGGCTCCGAGGGGGTTTCCACACGTAAAAAAAGGCTTGAAAGGGATGGCAAATTCTTCTTAAGGGAAATTCTGCAAATACTCTGACAATCTTTGTACTAAAGAAAAGGACATTTGAGAAATTCACAATAGGGAATATGCATAATAATTTTTTGTCAAAAATATTTTTCTACATTATTCGTCATCAACAACCCATAATGTCCCACTGCTCGGCTCGGGTCTCCTCTCAGGAGAGGGTTAAGGCCATACGTCCCCACGCTGGCCAAGTGCGGGTTGGGGACTGGCAAGAATACGTTGTGGCTACGATTCTTTATTGCCTTTACAATATACTTAGAGGGTATTTAGTGGTTATTAAATTTCAGAAAATATTAAATTAAAAGTGAAAATATATGGAGGGAAATTCAAACTTACAAAACGCTTAACTACTATTGGTCGAAACGAAATGTAACGTCGATTGTCACATCATCTAAATTATCGGAGTCGAAATTCAGACAGTGTTAGTAATGTTTGTGAGAAAAATTACTTTCTTCCATGATTTTTATAACAAATAAAACTATTAATAAGTATTAAGTAACTGAAACACTGAATAGTAAACAAACACAAAATGACATCATAGTCTGTGTCAAAAGCGCGCTCAAAATATCGGTGTTTGAATTCATCAAATTTAGTCAGTGTTTTAAAATTCACTTTAAATATTAGTTCGACTATTTTAAAGTCTATTTATATATATTTTTTCTGTAATATAGAGACGTAAATGATCAGTTTAATAAATTAAAAAAAAAACATGCATTTTCCCTATTGAAAACCCACAGAGAAAGACTGCCTCGTTGATTCCGTTGCAAAATTTAGCGCTTCATTTCTGTTCGATAATGAATGAAATTACTACTTATGTCCGTATGTATATTATCAGTTTATCCTATCAGTAATTTATCTGTAGCAATTAATATGCATTACTGTATGACATTTTTATCTTCCTGTAAAGAAAATATGGCTGAGTTGGTATTTAAGTGTGGTATAAAGAATGTTTTATAATTATAACTAAATAAATTTTTATGCAATTTATTACAAGCTACCGTTTACATCAACAGTTTTAATCTATAGCTGCTGCACGTAGTCTTCTCCTTAAAAATAAGATATGTTGATACTATGAGTTAAGTCCCTTTGTTAGTATTCTTCTCATAAGGCTCTACGCATTTTGGAAACTGGAAGTTATGGATCGACTCAAGCAGGCAGTGGGATTAGATGTTTTCACTTAATTCGCCTTGACAATACAGTACATCTGTGGCGTCTGTTTGTGTCGATCTATGATTTTTATCTGTAACTTCGATTTAACGTCCATAAATGTCACTTAGTCTCTTAATTGAATAAGTGATTTGGAATTTGAATATAGGTTGCACGCTGGCCAGAAGGGATGGTATAGTCTGTCAAGTGTTCCTTCTCTTCGCAGTGCTGTTGTCCTGGTAGTTTGCTACCTCAGTCGGCTCTTACGATACCCGGTAGTGACACTCCTTGTTTTTAATCTGCTACCACTTGAAAAGTTTAACATATATATGTATCTTTATTATTCCCAAGTTTTAATTGGGGTCGGCTACTAGTTCAATCGGTTTTACCCGAATATGAGTTTTCCCACAGAGCGACTGGCATCTGACCTTCGCACCCCTGAGAGTGAACTGAATTCTAACGTTGAACTAGTTATCAGTGTATTCGAGGGCATTGACTTCCCAATAACGAATGCCTTAGATGTTTATGACAACCGGGACCGACAGCTTAGCGTGCTCTCCGCGTATCTTCCATACTCCGGGCTGCTATTAACAATTTCTTGTAAGAAAACCCCAGCAGCAGTACAATCCTCTTAATTCTCAACTCTTCATCTGCTGTCGCTAATGCTAATCATTAGACCAACGAGGAAGACTTTAACATATAAATGTATATCGTAGAGAAAATTACAGTCATACACTCAATAAATGATCCTGCTCATGACATAGATTAGCAGGTCACTAAATTTATAATATTGGTATGATATATGAATCACTGATATTTGTGAAGGTCAATATCGTGAACCGGAAAACGTTTATGAATTTATCAGTTCCGCTGGTACCATTATCTAATATTTGCTTGTTACACTTTCACTGCTAAACAACTTGAACAATTTTAAATATTCTTTTGCCAATGGAAAGCTACACTATGAGTTAGTAACATAGACAACCTTGGTTACATAGTCGCCACGGTGTCCACTCCAGAACACCTTATTCCAGTATTGGCATGCAACAATCAGCAAAAGTAGTGTAGGGCGCCTACTGGCCTGAAGACGGAATGATTTCTATAAAGAATCCGGCAGCGACTGGGCTGACCGGCCATGAAAGAGACCTGTGTCGTACAACTGTAGGACACAGGTCTCTTTCATGGTCGGTCAGCCTCATGATCAGTCAGTCAATTGACTAAAACGGACTGATGATGACAAATACTGAACATTAGGTTTAAGAACACTCGTTATAAATCTTCTATAATTAAAAGAGGAGATACCCAGAGACCAACGCACAGCTCAAACCATTGAACCTAGAATCCTGAAATTTTGCATGTAGATTCTTTATGTAACATAAGTGAGCACTGAGAAATGAATTTTGGAAATACCACCCCAATACGGAGTGTCACCAGCTCTGGTCACCCCGAGGGTGTCGTAAGAGCCGACCGAGAAACAAACTACCAGGACAACAGCACTGCGAAGATAAGGAAAACCTGATACAAACCCAACCCGTCTGCCCTGCGTGGTAGGGCAAAGATCCCTTTCTAAGGAGATACCTATTTAACAATGGCAGATAAACAATGACAATGGTGATGAAACAAAACTAAAATGCGCACAAAATGAGACTGTCTCATATTGTTCTTTAAACTTAGATTAAATATGTTCACTTGGAAAACTAATGTTATAAAAACAATTTCTGAGAAACGGTCTTATCTTTGTAACAAACAGAATGACTAATTAATTATGAGTATTGTCGTATTATTAGGTCTGTTGCTTAGTGATTAATTACTCTGCCTGCTAGCTACCGGCCTGATGAGCACAGTCACTTTTTGGCGTCTAAAATTTCCAAGCCTTATTTACCCAAACTTTTTTTTCTGCTACGCTTCGTCATGAATGGGCCGGCTCGATCGATAATACCACGGCCTCACAGAAAACCGGTGTAAAACAGCGCTTGCGCTGTGTTTCAGAGAGTAAGTGAGGATACCAGAGGCCCATAACCCCTAATCCCTATCATTCTCCCCTTCCCCCTAAGAACGGCAACGCACTTGTGACGCCTCTGGAGTTGCAGATGTCCATGGGCGGCGGTTTTCATATACCATCAGGCGATACGTCTGCTCGTTTGCCCGCGATTCCATAAATAAAACTAGTTTAGGTTATGATACAGCTGAACTTCAATCTGTTACGTAGAGGGACTGTCATCAGATCTCCACAGGCCAAATACTAGACAATACTGCAGTTCTATAGTGATGTGATGTGATATTCTTCAAGCCGATTAGGCTAGTCTCAACGGAGACCAGACAACTACGCAGGAGATATTAAAGTACACGAGTGTGTGCGCAAACACAGGTGCACTCTCCTTTCCATCTCTCTCATAATCCGATGGGACGGTTAACCGACACGATCGGGGAGAGATCAGGCGCACGACCGACAGCTTGGCATGCTCTCCAAGTGTTTCTTTGATTAAGTATTTCTATAATCAAAAAACCACAATAACACTCATGGCCTGACCCAGGGATTCGAACCCGAGACCTCTTGATTGGCAGTCGCGTACGTCAACCGCTAGACCAATGAGGCAGTCTATCAGTTCGATAGTAGAAAGTCTGTGGTCAACCTTCTTATAGGGCTCCAACAACCCGTTTTTTTAAGTATGAGCCTGCCTTAGTGTTTTTACTACTCTCAGAATCCATGACGGTGGTCACCATACTCTTAGCGAATGCAGACAATGCAACAATACAGCAGAATGATCCACAGGATGGCGGCCTATTGACATGCTTCTGCCTCATTAGACCTGCGGTCACATTCACTAATAAAATTCACAATAATAAATATGTTATCTTACTGGTTTACCACTCTACCATATCGAGTCTCATGAGTGACACGGAAGGTAAAACATACAGCAACGCGGTAAAAAGTGGCCATACGCAGGCGTTCTGTCAAAGTATAAGCTCAAATGTGCCTACGCGTAGCAACGTAATGTCACAGAATGTATTTAAGTGTGTGTAAAAGTGTGAATGTTTTGTTTTAATTGTTATGTGTCAGTTCGTACCGACAGACGATTATTTTTATATGTTAGTCTAAAATGTGTAAGTGGAAAGATTTCCGCAACAAATGACAGAGTGTTTTGTAACGAGCAAAGACGCATTGGATACTCCTCTATGCGCACGTGTTGCTCTATGGTGTTTCAATGACGTATTTACCTCACGTATTTTAATTAATTCTATCTAATACTCTTTAATACATAGCTACTTCTAATTCCACGAATTAGAAATACGTATTAAGATAAAACGTTGTGTAAGATATAGAAATTTGGAACGTTCGCGTAAGAACAATGAATATTTTTAGATAGGTATTTTATATACACCAACCCTCCTAGAGGTCTGTGTCCATCCGTGGAATATTGAAGATTGTTGATTATTGATGTTGAAGTTTTGACGTGCCTTGACATTCCTGTTAGGGATTTGATAACTTCTCCATATGGAGATCGTTTTTTGTTTTTGCGAAAGACGGTCCCCATTTCATGTCATCCACATTTTTTATATTTTTTATCATTAATTCCATCACGCCGAAGACTTGAAGACTCGAAGACTTAGAATTGAAGACTTGAAATACTTGACATTGGCAGAAATAGCTGATCCGGCTGACTGCCATTCATCAAAAGAAGAAGAACTTCTCCATATGTATCTGTTTATTTATTGGTGCTGTATGCTTTATACACATGCAAATCATAAACCTAAATATTGTATATCTGTATTTTTAAAAGAGTGAATGGAGTTTCATACCGGTTCTTCTCCATAGGAATGAAATTTTGGAACTTCGATTGGTTTACTCGAACTAAAAGCTTTTTTGTTCATAAGTTGTTGTTTTTCATAAGAATAATAAACAGTTATTGACGATAATGTTCTTCTAGCCGATTACGGCTACAGCGGCCAGTCTCAATGGAGACCAGCCAACTACGCAGTTAATATTAAACCATTAAAACCCTTTAAACCATTTATTTTTGCTACAACATAGCATAACATACAATCTAGGACAACAACACGTAACAATTGCATTGTAGCAAAGGTAACCAGCTCACTCACACTGGTTTTCAGCTGGCCCCTATTATAGTGCACAAGTGTGTGCGCAGACACAGGTGCACTCTCCTTTTCCTCTCTTCCATAATCCGATGGGACGGTTAACGACACGACCGGGGAGAGATCACGTGCAAGACCGATAGCTTTGCGTGCTCTCTGAGGCAGGGGGTTAAAAACCCAACTTCAAAACTCTGAGCTGTTATTACGTATTTCTATAATCAAATAAACACAATAAAAATCAAAGCCTGACCCGGGGATTCGAACCCGAGACCTCTTGATTGGCAGTCGCGTACATCAACCGCTAGACCAATGAGGCAGTCTATCAGTTCTATAGTAAAAAGTCTATGGTCAACCTCAGGGGCTCAGAATCCAATATTTCTATTCGTAACCCGGGATACGAACCCGTGACCTCTTAATTGGCAGTCGCGTGCGTCAACCGCATACGTAAAATACGTTACGTTATTAGATAAATATCTTAATCAGAGGCTTAGTATATTATCTGTGTATTAGATATTATCTAAGTACATATTTAAATATTTATCTTACAATAAAATGTCTGACATATATTTATAACTTATTCAGTTATAGAAGTTATAGAAAACAATACAACTGAATACAATTATTTTATTATTATTTTTTCCTTAAAAAGGCAGCTTTAAGAATATATCCTGTGTCGCTAGGGATTTTACAAACATATATGAAAGGGATACAAAGAATACCTAGACTCCGAACAACAATATGTGGATCACACAAAGTGTTGTCCCACCTGGGATTTGAACTTTCAACACTTGACACGATAGAATATAACAGGGCGAACCTCAAAGCACAAGCCAACTGTGAAATATTAAAGCTTGTTTGATTTTTTTAGATGAATTCATATTTTCTCGTCAACTAATGTCGACCAACGATTGAAGAGTCTCGAGATTAGTGAATAGAGGAACTTGGGCCGGAGTTCGTCAATTTGATTCCCACTCGGGATACACAACAACAAATCCTGAGTTTAAATGCTGGTAATATAGTCTGAATTGAGGTGATCCGGCAGAGAACGATGGTTTGACATAGCTCAAAGGTTTGACATAGCTGAAGTGGCAGTGGTTTAGCCATATTAGCCGAAATACCGTTGGGGTAAACGGGTTCTTGAGTGGAAACCGCGTCTCGGCACGTAAACGTGGTATGGGGCGTCCACAGGCCAGGTGGAATGATGATCTGCGCAAAATGACTGGCAGGAGCTAAATGCGAGAAGCCGAGGATCAAACCAAATGGCGTGCAATTGGAGAGGCCTATGTCCGGCAGTGGACTGCGATAGGCTGTGCTGTGCGATCTGCAAATGTATATATATTCTATCAGTCAGTCTAGCTTTCATAATACAAGCTCTGCTTAGTTTGAAGCTGGTGGGCGTTGTGTGATAAATGTCCGAAAATATTTATTATTTATTTATTCTACCCAGACACAATACAAATTATTGTGTTCAATACTCCGTTATTTATCCTTTGAATCTTTCCGACGATTTCTGGCTTAGCTCTCAGGATCAATAACCTTAAAGCAACAGACAGGATAAACTTAATATTTACTAATTTTATATCCGATTAATCGGAACCCAGATAATGTTAGACTAACGCTGATAAAAATATTTACATATTTCTATATCTTACAAAATTAACAAAGATGGCTACGAACACAATGCCTGTCATGATTTTTATGATATTAGAGTTGTCTGTGCCCGGAATAGCATAAGAATATACTCATGTAGTGGTCAAAGCGATCACCTCGCCTCATAGAAACGGCTGGAGAAAAGGTTTGTTACTCTTTCACGTAGAAATTACTGAATAGATTTTAATGAAACTTTACAATAATATAGCTACAATTTAGAAACATATCACACAATATCTTTGTACCGCGGGTAACACTGACCGCTGATAGTAAGATATGGAAGTACGATTGGAGACGCATTATTGTTTTGCGCCCATTGTGGTGGAGACTCTGGGCAGTTGAGAATCGGAGGCCAAAAGCTTGATTGCGGAAATTCGTGACTGAATTACTCTTAAATATGGTGACTCCCGCTCTGGCTTGTTCCTGGTGCAGAGGATGTCCACTGCAATCCAGCAGGGCAACGCTGCTAGTATCATGGGCACTTTTGCACCGGGAATGTTCCGGGCTAGTTATTATAATGACATGAATTATTTGATTATGTTTGATTGATTTTAAATATTTGTATTAATTGATTGTACATTTAAAATTTGATGGATAAAGTAAATTAAATAAACATTTTTACGGACATGTAACACACAACGCCATCTAGTCCCAAGCTAAGCAGAGCTTGTATTATGGGTACTAAATAACTGATATAAATACAATTATACTTTTTTTATAAATATATACATTTTTTTGTTTTTTCTACGCATAATGAGTAGAAAACACACAAACTCCAAAACAAATATATGCAGATCATACAAAAATGTTGTCCGACCCGGAATTCGAAACCGAGACCTCGAGCATAGCAGTCGTATACGCTACCACCGCGCCACAGAGGCAGTCAATAAAGTATTTTTACCAGTCGTCTGGTGAGATATAATAGCACAGGCTCTACCTAGTTTGAGATCAGACAGCCGTGTCTGAGATGTTTACATCATCATCATCATCATCATCACCAGCCCATCGCAGTTCACTGCTGGACATAGGCCTCTCCAACTGCACGCCACTTAGTTTGATCCATGGCGATGTTTACCGTTATTATTAATTTATTTTAACGCGGGATATTTTAATCTATGAGATGAGGATGGATGTTTTGATGCATAAAACTATAGCGGAAAAATGGGGCTATGAAAGTGAATAATGACAGCACGAATGGCATATTGGTAGACTATGGGTGCGTGTCGAAAATTGAAGGGCCATGTGAATTACCGGGAGACTTTTTAGAAAGATACAGGGGTATAAAACATTAATGTTCAGACTATGCCGTCCCTTGTAAGCTGACCAACTGACTACGGGTGAAATGGAGGGGGTAGTGACCCAAGATTTTTCTCTCTTGTTACATGATTTTTGTACAGGTTTGCGAAATAATAGATTATAAGAGGTATTAAAATTATATGGAACCGATTCCAGCGATGAAAAAGGCAAATTACGAAGGATAATATCATTGCAAAGAAAAGAAAAACTTGAAGCGTTTGTCGGTATTTTAACAAACCCTATAACAACCCAACCAGCGCGATATTTTAATCCAAAACCTCCTTTCTACAGCGAGCTACAGTAGATTGTTAAAACTATTGTCGACTTAGTTGGGATTTCAAGAATCCGATAATCTCCATCGGAAGCCCAGCAGCTATAACTGGAAATATCCATTAAGAGAAAATTCCACACTACTTACTAAGTGCCTAATGTAGGTGGTTTTTGGAAATTCCATTAATTATCAAGTTCTTTTGATATGAGATTAATTTGCGATTAACTTGCAATACTTAAGCGGTACCGTGATATAACAGACCAAGACTATTAAAGTGAATGTATCTTAAATGGAACGTATAATTCAAAACATACAGATTTATCAAATTGCTAATTTATTTTAGCTTTTACTTGATTGATTAATATTGACAGTCATCTTAATATACAACAAGAACAGCCACCGAGTAAGCACTTTTCACTGCATTTGAGTTAAACGGGTTTGTTAGTGGTCTACCACCAGCTATCCATTTGCGGTATTTATGAACTGTATGTCCAACTAGTCCACAGTACTTACCCTTGATCATTGTTGCTCCTTTTTTTTTTCTCAGTCTTGACTACTAGTACTTCCCCATTATTCCCACTTACCTCTTCATTGCTTTTGAAGGCTTTCTCGAAGGTACTTAGCCGTGCAGTTATAGCAGCGAATATGGCGGCGTTACCCGCCTGTGCCTCGGAGAGCACGTTAAGCCGTCGGTCCCGGTTGTCATGAACATATATGGCAATTGTTATTCGGAAGTCAGTCCCCATAAATATACTGACAACTAGTTCAACCTTCGGATTCAGTTCACCCTCAGGGTTGCGGAGATCCGATGCCAGTCGCTTCGTGTAAAATAGTTTTTGAGGTAAAACCGGTTGAACTAGTAGCCGACCCCAAATCTTGGGAATAATAAAGGCTAGGAAGATGATGATGACTTAGCAGTACAGTTAGATTCTCTATTGTCCCTTCATAAGGTTACAGGAAACCGTTGGATTTGGGTAATACAAGACCGATTATTGGAGAACATTGGGTCGTCTTGGTCGTCTTTGGACTTAGATCATGATGAAATGGCTTAAGGTCATTTTTTTTATATTTATTAATTTAAAAAAAACAGTTTTTAATTAATCGCTTGTTATTTATTTGTCTATATTATATTTTAAGAACGGGTAGGTACGTCAATAATTAAAAAAAATCGTTCAGTATAAAAGCTTGAACATTTTTTTTTATTCATTCAAACCGTTACAAAAGATTAGAAGTCTATGTACCCCGAAGGAACTGAAATAGCGTTATATTTTGAGTCACTCCAGCTATTGGTGCCTGCTTCCCTAGATTTGTTCAGTTACCGGAATGGTTGTGGAAAGTTAAAAAAAATCGTCATGACTGCAATTTATAGATAAGCAATCAAAACGCTGTAAGAATTTTCATATACCTCGTGTAATAATGGTGTACTATCATTAAATGCAATTAAATATTTAACAGATAATAATAAAATGGATTAATTACGATAAAGTTTTATTAAAAAGATTAATTGCATGTGACTTATATCTGATGATGACTAAGGGTGACAAAATCCCTGACGTTTGTCGGTATTTTCAACTTCAAAAGGAGGATCTATATGTGTTGGTATTCTTGTGACTCAAAACACTTACTGCGCCATGTGTTGTGGCTTCAAATCCCACACATCACTTTGTGTGATTCACAAATTGTTGTTTCTGAGTTTCTGTGTTTTTTGTGTTCGTTTCATGTATGTTTGTGGAGTCCTCCGCGATACAAGATGTATATTTCTAGTGAGGGTGTTGTTTTTTAAAAAGAGCTATAAAGAAAAAAGGACAGACCGCACGAATAACGTAGTGGTTTAAACAGTCATCTAGTCGCTCCTTACTGTGCTGAATATGCTTGGTTTGATCCCCACTTGAGGCAAAACTTTGTTGATCCACAAATTGTTGTTCTGAGCCTGTTTTTTGTGTCCGTTTCAATAAAAAATGTTAATATTCAATGGAAAGTGAAATATATTCTATACATATTTCACTTTTCATTTTACAAAAACAAAGAAAAACAAAAAATAACATCGAAATCGATCTATCCGTTTGAGAGTAACGATGCCAAAGACAGATATACACACAGACGCACATCGACGTCAAACTTATAACACATCCTCCTTTTTCGTCGGGGGTTAAAAAGAACACTCTTGTGTTATTTTAATAGGACTTGTCTAGTCAGTACTGGAACCCCTGTACATAGGGACGGCATAAGGCGTGGGTGGCGTAGGCCAGGCTTTCCACCTCGCTTAGCCTCGTATCCAAGGGACATCGCGCCCCGATTATTTATATATTACTTAAAAACTGCAAACACGTTTGTCATGTAATGGTATTATTGATTACTTTGTTTTTATTCATTCTAGCAACATTAGTACCATCGCCAGGCAACACTGCTGCGTGCTTAATACTGAGGATTCCCCGTTTTGTTTGTTCAGACATGGAATACTAAATTGTAAGTTCTTTACCTATCCCCAAGAACTTTGATAACTTCTATTCAATTGCAAAGGCTTGTCAGTGTCAGTTTTGTTTTTTAAATAATCAGTCTTATTGCAAGGACAGAGGGCCTTACAAAAGTTATCTTGCTCTAAAAAATTTTTGATGTTGCGCAATCACTGCCTGTATACCTGAAACAACATTAGTGACCTGCAAAAACCGCGAGTAATGACAATCGGGAAGTCAGAGGAAAAAATGAACTGTTTCGGAACCCGCAACGCAATTAGAAAGATTCAACGAAATTTCGTCATTTGCGAACTGGTCTAAGAAAATGATTTTGGTTTCATTTCCATTTAAAGAAACCCTACCACCACTAAGGCTGAGTATTAAGGAATAAAAATATATATAGTTAATGTAATATCAATCAATCAACAACCCATAATATCCCACTGCTGGGCTCGGGGCTCCTCTCAGGAGAGGGTTAAGGCCATACATCCCCAACCTACTAGTAACTAATACTAGTAGTAACTAGTACTACTACTAGTAACCAACCCCAAATAGTTTATGTATGTATGTAGTAAGTATATAAATGTCGGTGTAAGTAAAATTGATGAAATTTTTACCACACATTGGGTTATGAAATGGAATACGATAAAATACTACTTTCTAAAGCTAGATCATAATCTTATCTTGCGGAAACATGAAAAATTTAATTAAATCAATTCTTCAGAAATCACGGCTGTTAACATAAAACATAAAGGAAATCAAAATGCGAGATTACCTATAGTTTTACATTGAAATTAAAAATATAGGTACATAGACGTAATTATCTTAAGACACGCTTTTAGCCGATTATAATTTTGCTATCAATCAGTCACTTCAGGTAGTATGGGAGTTAATATGAACTAAAATAAACTCACAACTAGTTCAACTTTCGTATTCAGTTCATCCTTAAGATTACGGAGGACCGATGCCAGCGCTCCTTTGAAAAACTGATATTCAGGTAAAACCGGTTGAACTATTAACCGACCCCAATTAATCTTGGGCGTAATATGAAGGTGAAAAGTGGGGTTAATTCAGAATGATATGTAAAAAGGAAATGGAGTCTCAGTTCTCTACGCTAATAAGCTTGTAAAAAAGATTTGTTTTAAATTCTAAACCCACCTAGTCCTTCAGGAAGAACTGATTGATAAGAAGTTCTAATGTTTAAATAGAATAAAAAGCGACGACCCACCAGAAGGCGTAAAGGTTTGTAGGACTAAAACCTACTAAAACCCGTACTTGTCCAGGATTGCGGTGCACACGGACGCAGCGGTGTTAGGGGCGCCGGACGCGGCACTACGCTTACTAAAGGGCGCTACGCTTACTAAAAGGCGCTACACTTACTAAAGGGCGCTAGAGTAATGATTGCACACGGGCGCTTCACGAGTTAGCGACGCCTCTGCAACCAGGTTTATCTAAAAAAACTAAGCACTCAGCTAGACCAAGGCTGTATACGGCTTTTAGATACGGCCTTAGCCCGCAGCTCCAGCCGTCTATATGTTGGTTATTACGATTGAAGCAGTCTATATTCTATCCAGAAACTCCATGCCTAATTTCATTCAAAAGACATTTAGAGGCTTTACCGTAAGAGCGTTATAATATCTATATATTAATACGGGAAGCTAAAACTTTTGACAACTTTTCACAAAAATTGCGCTGACGGAGGAGTATGAATTTCGGCACACTTATAGTTTATATGTAGGAGAAGTGCAGAACACTAATATTTTTCAATAATAATGCTTACAAAGTAAATTAAATCAACAAATAAAACATTACACACACTACCATGCATTTGACACACGCATAAACAAATTTATTTATGTCAAAGTCAAGCAAAAAAAATGATTACTTTTTGTCTATACTGTCATACTTAATGTCAAAAGCAGCCATTGTGAAATCTTGGATTAAAGAGGTGTCTAACTTAAAATTTAAAAGAATTATGGTCGAACTTCGACCTCTAGGCGACCACTAGTTAATAGCTGACTAGCTAGCAGGAATTAGGCTAACTGAGATCCATATGGTGTCGGATTCATAATACACAGTGTCAGCACCCCTATTCACCCCGTGGGTGTCGTAAGAGCCGACTGAGGGAGCTAACTACCAGGACAACAGCACTGCGCATAGAAGGAACACTTGAAAGGAGCTCTATACAAACCCGCCTGGCCAGAATGGTATAGCAGCCCAAACATCTATCTGAGGGTAGCTTTCTGGACGGTGCGCAGTTAAAGATTATCCGTGGGTTACATCACCCCGTGGTAAGAACCGACTGGTGGAGTAAACTACCAGGACAACAGCACTGGGAAGAGAAGAAAAATTTGTCTGGCTAGCGTGGTATAGAAGGTCAAAGTCTCCTTTTTAAGGAGAGGCCCTATGTCGAGCAGTGTCCTATCACAGGCTGGATGATGCCTGTAGCTAACAGTAAATTGTCAGGAGGACTGCCTCCCTTGAGTGAGCAACATTTATCATTGCTGTCTGCCAACGAAAAATCCTTTGTAATTAACAGTATTTCATTTTAAGATCGATCGTTTTTTTATCTGGTGTTAACAAATAATTATAGTAATCTGTATATTTGAAACCAAAATTAATGATAGGCACGTTATTATTTTGTGGCCATGTGTGTGTTTGCAAGTATGTAAGTATGTGTACCGAATACCTTTAAAGGAGCTTTTTAAATATATAATTAGATGTACCCCTACTTTACCCAATACGCTATGCAGTGCGAACCTATAAGGACACGGTGTTTGGCAAAGTCCGCTCTCTTGCTGTTCGGACAGCGCCCGGTAAGGACGTCTCTTGACAGGTCGTACGGCATACGTCAGCCATATTTTGCTGTGTAATTTTATTTCGTTGTAAATTTTTGCCGTTATTATTTTACTGTTGATTTGTTGTGTAATTTGTGAATTGTCTGTTAACCATATTTAAAATTATAGAATTGTTTGATGTGACCTATTTTATTATCTTAATTGTAAAAATTAAATAAGAACTAAGCTACCTCCAATTCGTTTTTTTTATATTTAATTCTCACTCCTGTTTTCTAAAAATATCTTAATTTCGGAAGCGGCCACAATGATTTAAATGAAATTTAATTAATCGGTCGATCCTTGATAAATCGACCTAATTGGGATTCATTTCTAGAAAAATTACCAAATAAATACCAATATATAAATACGGTCATCCAGTTCTCGCGCCGATTATCATATGTATTATACAACTTCCCAACATCAACCGTTGGGCAGTGACTCGCCAGGCATGATCACCTCGCCTGGTCGGAGGATCCTCCCTTTATGTTGGAGGGACATGTCACACCCCTTCCTCCACAGTGGTGACCCTGATGTGATTGGAAGCAGCCTTCAATAAAGTAGAGCATCAGCGCTCTCATCATGTTCACTCCCACAGCGATGATAATGCGTCAAACAAGTCTCAGCCAGCCAGCAACCTCAACTTCGACAGGGATACACTACACGCAGGTAGCGACCGCTCCAGCCTGGTTAACCCCTACGGCCTCATCAGTGTCTAGGCACAGCACACTGCAACCAACGGTCCATGTAAGCAGAGGATCTCTTTCCAATCAGCAATCGCCACGACTCACTGCACACACACCTCACCGCAAAACCGCGCACCGCAAGTCCAGTCCACCGCAGTGCACTGCGAAAAATCTTACTACCGTCATTGAATATAACTGGTGAAACAGGGCCTTAGTATGCAAAACGAATGGAGGTAATAAGATAACCTTTATAATGTTATTGGTAATAGCATCGTAAAGTGTTATGATATGTTGCGTTAAATTAGCCCCGAAAAGATCTCGTTATTGTCGTTGTCCCACCAATTTAGCCTATAAAAGATACCCAATCGGGGATTCTCCCCAGTCTGGCATCATTGGCAAGCTTTGTTTGAGTAAAATGACATCCTGATTGACGTTTTGCTGTCGCGTTAAATTATAGATTGGAGAATCACAATTTTATTTTGTCGGAATATCAATAATAAATAAATAGTTTTGGAAATAAAATAGCTGTTTAAATGTCTTGGTAGGTACTGGCAGTAACTCTAAAGAATTCTTTTGTTACTACAGGCAAACACACTATTTTCGGACTATTCGTAGGACAAACACGAGTGTTCCCACAACGTTACTTATGTACGTAAAGCCAAAGCGGGGTTCCCTCGGCATTCTTCATAAATTAATATCATGACCGTGTATTCACTAGCCGTAAAACCAAATCGGCCCATTGTTTTATTTACACTCACACAAAATAATCGTTAAATAACAACTGGGTACTAACAAACCCGACTAATGTGTTCTGCCNAAATAACCTACCTACCTATAATAAATACCCTACCTACCAATATATATATATATAAAATATCAAATATATATATATATATATATATATATATATATATATATTTGATATTTTATATATATATATATTGGTAGGTAGGGTATTTATTATAGGTAGGTAGGTTATTTAGTTTAAAAAAATCGTTTATTCGTATCTTTCTTTTTATAATATTTAAATATTTAGACCTCATTACAAATAAGTTTCAGATACATGATGTGAGATGTCGTTCATTATATCATATTTCATCACCATAATTGTAAACTAACTTTATTTATATATTATTAACTTTATACAAACAGTATTCTTTATTTGGTAATTGTTCACTTCCTATCACTCCGTACACTTGTCTTGGATTCTTGCTTCAATTATAATGGGACCATATGTAAAAGATATCGTTCCTATATTAAATATCATACTAAAAATCACTGACCAAGATTAAAGTTAAAAAGTATATTAAAATACAACCAAAATTCTAACTTTCTTCTTTTTTTAGTAAGCCGCCATTTTTTACGTACTTAAAGCATACTAAACAAAATGGCGCCTAGAATATTAAAAACCCAGAAAATTATATCTTTATGTTTCTTTATGATATACATACTTATTATTTATTATCAGTGACGAAATGAGACTGATCCCGGATATCATTTATTGTCTAGGATTAGAATAATAATCTTAATAAATAGATATATGTTAAGGAATAGATACCTATAATTTATATAAATTTGATATCCGGTGCGTAAAGCTCCATTAAAACGCACCTGTGTCGTCGATATATAAGCCATGATAAATATGTATGTATTTAAACATGGATGCTTGAAGAAAATACTTTATATCCCTTTTAAAAGAAATAGGGTCGAAAATAAGACTCACTAAACAAAAACCGTCTATTAACAGATTAAAAATACCAAAAGTTAATTGACTTCCACTCTTCTCTCCACCCCCTATTGATTTCATGCAGGGGCGTTTTTACATATAGTACAGTAAACTACGAATGATAATATCACTGCAAAGTAAAGAATATTCTAAAGCAAACCATCAATGAACAACCCATAATGTGCCACTGCTGGGCTCAGTGTTAAGGCCATACTTCCCCACGCTGGCCGAGTGCGGGTTGGGGACTGGCAAGACTTGTTGCTACAACGACGTTGACGTGACGTTGTGGCTACATAACATTGCCAATATATATTTCAAATATATCGAAATGTAAAGGTTACATATATTTTTGTATGTATGTTAACATATATACGTAGATATATACTAATATACATGCCGAAATCTATATGATATATATATTGACATTTATGTGCGCACATTTATGAGCATTACGAATTTTTTTACGCTGTTTCTTTTACAATTATTAGAATTTCAAATTTAGAAAACAGAAAAATTATCTTAGATGTATTAGAAGGTCAAAATAAAAAAGTATATCAGGGACATTATGAAATTTTATTCCTGCAAATCATATTTGTACCTTTATTACTCACATGTACGTTTCAAAAAAAAATCCGGGCGGGTAAATAAAATATATCAAAATATATTTAGACATATACATCTAAATACATTTTGTTATACATACAAAAATGTATGTTGACATATATTTGAATATATATACAGACATATATCTCAATATATATGTACACATATAATTTTACGCAAAAAAATATGCTTAAATATATACGACATATATTATTATATATTTTTACATCTATATTGACATGTATTTTTCACATACATATTTTTTCGTGCGGGCTGGCCTAACAAAATACGGCCTGGCCAAAACTTCCTTTCTAAGACGCGACATATGTCCAGCAGTAAAAGTTAAAGGCTATAAATACCTTGGGAGAGCCACGCTGCGACATCAATCGGCCGGCTCGACCGGTATGATACCAAGGCCTCACAGAAAACCAGTGTGAAAAAGCGCCTGCGCTGTATTTCACCGAGTGACTAGTCCCTCAATCCTCCTCCCCAAAGGCCGGCAAACCAATTTAAACCTACTACCGCCTATGGTGTTGAGGATGTCCATGGGCGGCGGTATTCGCTTATCATCAAGCGATTCGTCTGCTCGTTCCCCCCCTATAATCCATCAAAAAATTAAGATGTATTAATTATGGAAGTTGGCGAGTATAAGATTGGAGAACGACCAAAAAGAAATGGATTTTGATGAAGATTGAAGATGTGGATGCAGTGAAATGACGAGTGAGAAAGAAGATGGCAGACAGCGATGGCTTGGAGTAATAATACGTTTCTACTTTTCTTATAAAAATAAATTTAACTAAACGGTTAGCCTTGTGGTTTAAGCGTTCAGGTCCGGATGTGTTAATAACATCAGTTCCCTGATCCTTCTCTACCCAGGCGCAGAGTGGCACACCGTGTGGTTTTAGGCGGTCCGATTCCAACACACCGCCCCGCCGCAAACCCTGGTAGGGTGACGGCCCAAGAGGGTTTCCAGTTTAAAAAAAATTTTAAAAAGTTGCTTAAGCGTTCGTCACGCCACTTTTTACTAAGCTGACTGTTGTTCAAACTCGATATGGGATAACGCTTATTGTGTAGTTGTTCTTTGTAAAGTCCATGACACAGGATATACTTCAAGTGCGGGAGTTGCATTTAAAAAAACAGTTAAAGATACTAATTTCTTATTCTTCATATAGCTCTTCTTTCAGAATTATCTCAATTCCTGTATTTAATTCCTAAAGTGCACGGTTGCCGGAATATGTGTGTTTGTTGTAGAAAAATATAGGTATTTAAAATGATTCAGTCTAAGTCATACATGAATTCACCTGATATACCTATGAATGAAAATGTGTACTCATAAATAAACTATTGTAAAACATAATAATAATGGCAATAAATTATTTAAAAATGGATATCTTTAAAATAATATCAGCTTTATCTGCTACATTGCCTATATAATTTATCTAAATAATACCTATACTTTTAACATTTTATTACTAGACGAGTTCGGCATAAATATCGTTGATTCTAGAGTTTTCGTCACGTTATCAACATTATTTGCATTATTAACAATGATGTCTACATTCGCAGTGAGTATGGTGGCCACTACTCTTGGACTGTGCTCATGCTTTCTATCGGGCAGCTTACATATAAAAAAGCTAAAAATTAAAAACAAAATCCCCTACGCAAGAATTTAATCGAATAACCACTCGTCAAAAATGCCTTACACCGTTTTAGAATATAACTGATACTCTTACATTGCTGGACCGATATTAACTAAATACAGATATACAAAAAATATAGCTATATAGTAGAACCACCGCAAGGAAACTGGCTTTCAAATAAAAAAAAACTGTTACGAAATCCGTCCATCCACAGAGAGAGAGAGAAACATCGACATCAAACTTATAACACCCCTCTTTTTGCGTTGGGGGTTTCAAAAAATACCACGAGTAAATGAGCATCTGCCATGCAATTTGTTTTCGGAGAATAGACTTTAAGGAAAGATCTCCCTCGTTCTCTTTTCTTTGTCTTGTTATCTCTAAATTCAGTAGAAACGGATCCTCTCTGATGCTTGCAGTGAGTTCCCGTTCCTTACATTGCCAAGTGTGCCAAGTCAAATTCTCTCTGCAGTCGCATTCATGATACGTGCGCGGGCCAAGGATCAACACAGTAGGGTGTATCCATATTATGATAATCTAAAGTGTATGTGTGAAGATTTCCCTCTCGCATAAAATGTCAGACTGTTTTGTATCTACTTGGCTACTCCTCTGCGGTCCTCATGACTGCGTTGCAATCAGGTGAAAAGCGTACATTGCCATCGTTAACCCATTCAACACTGACCGGCTAGTATCTCCACGGCAGTAAAGATAGTACTTGGCTCTTTCAGCTGGAAATACATTTATGACAGAGCCTGCAAAAGGAACCAATGGCTCACCAGGTGAAAACTGTCTACCGCTGCATATGAACACCTGCAACTGAGAAGTCAGTCAGGCAGCTGGCCTTTAAGAAAGGAGCACGCTCTCTTCTTGAAGACGAACTATCTTGCAGTGTCGACGCGCGGTAACTGTGGGTCGGTTATTCATTTCCTGTTTGCTTCGAAGAAACGCTTCACACCATACCGCTTTATTTGTACCAATATAAATATTGTAAAAACTATTCTCTCAAGGTAGTAGAGCTACGCTGATATTAGCAAGTACGGGCCGGCTCGACCGGGGCTGTACTATCCTCGCACAGAAAATCAACGTAGAATGACAGTGTTCGTGCTGTCGCGTTTCGTTGTTGAGTGATGTCTATATTTGTAATGAGCAAGCTGAAGTGGCAGTGGGCTGGCCACATTTGCCGAAGAACCGATAGCCGTTGGGGTAAACGAGTTCTTGAGTGGAGACCGCTAAACGGCAAGCGTAGTGTAGGACGTCCACAGGTCAGGTGGAGCGATGATTTGCGCTGGCGCTGGCGCTGGCAGGAGCTGGATGCGAGAAGCCATAGATCGAACTAAGTGGCGTGAAGTTGGAGAGGCCTATATCCAGCAGTGGACTGCGATAGGCTGATGATGATGATGACGATGGTGACACATCACTCTTAGACTCTGCTTATGCTTTCGATCGGACAAAGTAATCATTTTAGCAGGGCTAAACATAAAATAAAATAATATCCGGAGGCCTAGTAGGCAGAGTAAGTTAGTTTGGCCGGCTCACATTTATAAAAAGAAAGAATAAGACTTGCACAGCAGAAGCATAGGTGTGTTGAATAATACTTGTTTATAAAACGTGGATATTTAGGTTGAATGCATGTGCAATGCATTTTCACTCATACTAAACATATCACAGAACAGTTTAGTGACCAAAATAAAATGATATATTAAGTAACGAACTATTTATTTATAATAAAAAAACTGACTGCGTCAATATCTGCCTTCTTTATTGAATTCATTGAAGAACTCAAAAGATAGGAAGAACTGAAGTTTTTTTTTTATATATTTTTTGTTTCTTTTTTGATGTAATCAGTGTCACTCTCACGACTAAGACGAATCTATTGACGCCACTCACGTATAAATACGACAAGCCGTTTAGGCTATAGGGCGTGCCAAAGAAATATACATACGTGCAAACCCAAAACATATACTCCTTTTTTTATGGTATAAGGGGCAAACGAGCAGACGTATCGCCTGATGGTAAGCGATTACCGCCGCCCATGGACACCCGTAACACCAGAGGTGTCACAAGTGCGTTGCCGGCCTTTGCGGGATGGGGACCCCCGTCCCCATCCCGCAAAGGCCGGCAACGCACGGGGGGAGGGATTGGAGATATGGGCCTCCGGTATCCTCACTCACTCGATGAAACAGCGTAAGCGCTGTTTCACACCGGTTTCCTGTGAGGCCGTAGTATCACTCCGGTCGAGCCGCTATTCATGCTGAAGCGTGGCTCTCCCACGAAATTTCTTTCGCAGTCAGATTAAAATTTAACAATTGCTGAGCGTGGCCTTGTCTCAATCCCTCATCTCTGCCATAAGCTCGACCCAATTATATACTCGCATCTAAGGGTATAATAGGAGCTTCAGGTCTCAGGGATGTGGTTATCACCACAATAAGTAATAAGAGGCATAAATAAAACCAATATATTTTCATTAAATACTTAAATAATCTAAACAAATGATTATTTCTTAATCTAAGTTATTAATTTGAAAACATTTTGATCGCTAAGTTACTTATATTAACATTTTCATAACCTATATAATGTGGGCAAACATATAAAAAAAAAAATCACTATCTATATTATTAGCTATGATTCTAGACTGCCTTATTCATGATTTAGTAATCACTGAGATAGAACTGTACAATTTTATTCTGATTAAGAGTACGGAGTGTCACCAAACCTTTTTCTTTTTTCGTGCGGAAGTCCTCTCGGATACCACCTTATGGTGGCATGTCGAACACGAACCGACTAAAACCACAAGCCGTTTCGGGTACTAGTAGCCGGGGAACCAGATACACCCTAGAAAACACTGGAACCCCGACGTACCTCGGGCCACCTACGATTTGTAGGTAACCCCCTCCTGTGTGAAAACCCCGAGGTCCACCACCCCTATTCAACCCGTCGGTGTCGTAAGAGCCGACTGAGGGACAAATTACCAGGAAAACAGCACTGCGAAGAGAAGGAACACTTGACCATACTATATCAACTTATTTGCCAGCGAGGTGATCAAAATCTCCTTTCTAAAGAGAGGCCACGTCTATCAGTGGACTGCTAAAGGCTCGTGATGTGATAAATAATGAAATAACCATCGATTTAATACTCATCATATTATAATAACAAACAAAAACTAACATACGCAGGTGTTCTGTCAAAGTATAAGCTCAAATGGGCCTACGCGTTACACTGTTACGAATGAGAATGTATTTGTGTGTGTTTTAATTGCTTTGTGCGAGTTCTTAGTGACAGACGATTGTTTTTGCTAAAGTGACAACTTCTTATGGGAGGGTAAAAATAATTCGCTACGTAACGCGTTACGGTACCAGACTCTCTGGCTTCGTTTTCTCTCACGCATATGTAGGCAGGCTCCTCCTGTCTCACTCTAACCCACAGGATTAGCCGTAAATAGTTCAACTTTGATTAGTTTAAGCTATCACTTCTGTCGTATGTCCCGAGACGCACACATTTTTTTTTTGTATATGAGTTTAATTATGAGGTTAATATGTGTAGATTCCCTCCGCAACAAATGACAGAGTGTTTTATATCTGGAAAAGACGCAATGACTACTCCCCTCCGTTCGGTGACCCTTGTTGCTATATAGCAATGGGTTTTATAACTGGTGGACAGTATGAACACCTATCAAGTTTTTTTTTGATAGAATAGGGGGCAAACGAGCAGACGTATCGCCTGATGGTAAGCGATTACCGCCGCCCATGGACACCCGTAACACAAGTGAGTTGCCAGCCTTGGGGGATGGGGAGGGGGATGAAGAGAAGGGTTGGATTATGGGCCTCCGGTATCCTCACTCACTCGGTGAAACACAGCGCAGGCGCTGTTTCACACCGGTTTTCTGTTAGCCATGGTACCACTCCGTTCGAGCCGGCCCATGCATGCCGAAGCGTGGCTCTTCCACGGTAAATCCAATACTAATATAGTCTCATAATAGGACACCTAATACATAATCAAGTAGGTTGGGTGTAATTTATGCAATTACGAATATAATTTTTTTACAGAGGCCTTTTATACAAACATTTATACAAAAAAAAAACTAGCTCCCACGTTTGTTGTTCCTTTATATTAGCAACTACTAGTAATATTGTGGGTTACAGACCAACTTTATGTGGCCAAAATTATTCTTTATATTATCAACTATCTGTATGTGAAAGTCCAAATCGATCTAGGCGTTCCTGAAATTAGTCGTCTGTTCCGAGACAGGTACTAAAAATATTTATCTGATATAAGTAGGTACTGTTTGTTAATACTCTCATAATTATGCTATTAGGTTTTTTTAGCATTAAAATTTTGATACAGTTATTATGATCTTTATCGCCTAGGCCATTATTAGGAATATATTGACAGATCAATGATTAAAATCGGTTCAGTAGTATAGGCGCTACGGTGCAACGCACTTGCAATCGTACAGACATTAATGTCTTTATCCAATTTTTTTTTAGATTTTCCTTATTTATCTTTAGTATCTTAGTTACGCTTTCACGGCTAAACCGCTGTACCGATTTCAATGAAATATTGCATTGAGATGGTTTTGATTCATTAGAAAGGACATAGGATAACATTTACCGCGATAAACGACAAAAACTAGCACAAAAATATATTAAATGGTACACAAATCAAGAAAACATTAATAAGTCTCCAAAATCCGATAGTTTAAAATCCGAATTTAACATTTTTAGATTTTAATCTAGAACCATAAATAGGCGGGCTTGAATCCTGAGACCAAAATACGCTGGGAAGCTTTTGAATTTTACATAAAACAGAATAATTATAACAATTCTTACACTCTCGTTATACAAAACGTAAACATTATTTAAAAATATATATATATGGAAAAATAAAGCGCTGAATAAATATTATTGCGAATCGAAATCGGATTCCGCAAAATCCGACATCCGGAAATTCCGAAATCCGGAATTCCGATATTTTGAAAACTTAACATTAGAATACGTATATACGTTCCGAAAACGTACAAAGTATGGAGACACAAAAAACAGGGGTACACTCAAACATAAAAATAACAGTGTGATCGGCCTAAATAAATGTAATTTGTAATTCTTTATATTTTTATTTATTTTACTGTACAATACATATATACTTAGACACTATGGAGAGTGTTTAAGAGATTTGGTCGAAACTGGTAAATACAGGCAACAGAAAAAACCAAAAAAAATATTTTGAAAATTTTATTTAATATCGTTTTTTTTATAGGTTAAGGGGCAAACGAGCAGACGTATCGCCTGATGGTAAGCGATTACCACCGTCCATAGATACCCGTAACACCAGTGGCGAAACAAGTGCGTTACCGGCCTTTGGGAGATGGGGGAGTTGGGGACTGGGCCTCCGGCATCCTCACTCACTCGGTGAAACACAGTGAAAGCACTGTTTCACACTGGTTTTCTGGTATCACTTCGACCAAACCGGCCCATTCGTGTCTCTACGCCAACCAGCTTATTGCTCTCGTGTTTATTACCACTGGCAAACCAGTGGTAGTAGCTTCTGGACGCAGTCGTTACTTATATAAATCGAATTTCAACCATATCGCAGTAGACTTAAAGTCCAACCTAGTTTGGAAGAAAATTCATCGAGGAAAATCACTAAATTTCGACCAAAATCTCTATTAATATTCTAACTTCTGGGATATACGTATGTAAGAATAACATAAAAACTTATACAAATAACATTTGAATAGATTATAAATTGAAAAATAAACCTTATTTTAAAATAAGAAGGTTCATTCTTGTTTCAACAGTCCTGGAAAAATCTTAAAGAATTTAGTAAGACTATAGCATATTATATAGCGTATTTTCAGATCAGTGTTTTCAGACTTTTACACTTAATAAAATCTGAACTTTAACCCTTTGAACATTCTCAATATAGTAAAAACATTTATGTGCCTTAGTTATTACAAGCAAATTATACAGAATTCAGTTCTTGACTGTAAAGTCAAAAGAATTTCTCTTTCTGACCTCAAACACGTAACGAATTATTGAAAAATGAAAACCCGACTGCGTCAATATCATATATAAAACATATAAGTTATATATTCGTTATCACCGTTAATCATTCTTTATTTTGATACCACACTCTGTACACACAAAAAGTAATCTCAAAAAAATTTTGATGTACCAGTGTCACTCTCACGACTAAGACGAATCTATTGACACCACTCACATAAAAATACGACAAGCCGTTTAGGCTCTAGGGCGTGCTAAAAAAATATACATACGTACACTCGAAAAACATAACCCTCCTTCTTTCGGAGTCGAGTAGAAAAGTGTAGTCCCTTTTGTATCTTATATCCTTAGATCTTTCGACTTGCTCAATGGATTTTATTGCTGTTTTTAAGGAGAGTGATTCTAGAGAAGGGTTTATACCTACGTATAATAAGTACATATTACAGCAAAGAAAATACTAAAATCTCATTTCATTTTGTGTAATTTTTAACACATATACAGTCAAAACCGGATATAACGACATTGAAGGGACCGTATTCTTAGGACGTTATATGCTATTGTCGTTATAAGCAATATACACAAGTCATATCAATAGTCATATGTCTGTTTGTTATATGGGGATAAGTTATACATATGAACTTGTTTTCAAAAAGTAAAGCGTCAACACACGATCTGAGTCAGAAGTTTTAAAATCAATAAAATAAGTCGTAAAGAAAAGAGCGGGAAAGAGGTTCGGATAAGGTAGAATAATAATCCTTCTTAGGCTTAATAATAAGCCTATAGCAAAATATTCCTACACATTAGTGGTATAAAGGTGAAAATTGTTCGTAATGTTTTGTTTTGTTGGAATTAGTCGTAATAGTCGATGAATACCGATAAACTTTCGTCGTTTTATCCGATAGGCCGCCGTGTCCGATGTCGTTATAGGCGGTATGTGTACTTTTTAGTTTAGAGGTTCGGCCGGGACCTTGCCATTCGATTGTTATAACCGATGTCGTTATATCCGGTTTCAACTGTATTCCTGTCTGGTGAAGATGCAACAAAAACCCTATGAAAACGGCTTCACACCCCTTACTTTCCGATTATCTGCGTGATATATCACATTGAGATCGCATTCAATTAAACTTGCCCCCTCCCAACCCCCTCCCTCCTTTTCGTGACGTCGCAATGCCAGGAATCTTATTCATGCCGTGGGTGTCATAAGATCTGACCAATAGAGCAAAGTACGAAGGAGGAAGGCATAAATATTTAATTACATCACACAATATACCTACAGTTTTGTACGGAACCCTTGGTGGGCGTGTCCTACTCGCACTTGGCCGGTTTTTTATCATATTTGTATAATCATAATAAAATAAATATATTTATTTATTGTATTATAACAATACCAAGAATGTTCAAAAGACGTTAATTTTAAAACAATGTAAATAATTGTGTACATCGTTCAACAAACATAATTCGAGAAACTTGAGACAAACTTAATTTTTTATTATTGCAATATACTCGTATTTATGTTCATTAATAACTTTTACATAGTGATGTCCCGGATCCTTTTAAATATATATCCGCAGATTCGGATATGAAATTAAAGTTTTCTTAAATACCTGAAACGTCCGATCTTCGAATTCGAATAGCAATAGCAAATAATGCGTATAAGATTAAAAAATACTAAAGCGGATAAATATCCGAGAATTCGGATATCCGGCACATCACTACTTTTAATATTAATCAGATTTTTTGATATTAAATAATATCAATATGATAACTGCTGGCTTAGAATTTTATCTTATAAAGTTAAAAAACGCTTAATTTTCATTATAGACATTGAAATTAGTCAAAAATAAAATTTATATTTTTTAAATTAAATATAGCAGTAATAAATTAATTAATTTTAATTAATAAATATTCAAAAACGTCAAAAAAAGCAATATAAGTAATATATACACACATATATATGTATATATAATTATGTAATATAGTACAATACTGTGAAGTTTAGTTTTAAATACTAGTCTTTTTAGGCGAACGATCATATTAATCAAAAACGTCCCAAAATTCCCATAAATATTATTATAAATGTGAATTTAAGTTTGTTTGTAACGATTTGCGTAAAGATTACTCAATCGATCATTATGAAATTTTGCATACATGTTTTCATATGGCGGTGTGACCAAGTTCTTTAGAACACAGCTGTATGTCTTCGATGCAATGAAATCAAACCAATTGTCAATGCGTCGCTCACCGTCATTATATTTAGTTCCATCAAATACTGTTGTATTCTAAAAACTAGGTAGAAATACATTGTTAGTGAGTCTATTTACCGCCACTGACCCCTAAAATCAACAGAACTAGAAACATGTATTTAAATATTCCGGCTCTAATTTTTTTTGCATACAGTTTCGTGCAAAACATTTTATTCAGGTAAAACCTGTTGAGTTAGTAACAGACCCGAAATAATGTTGGGTATTATAAAGGGTAGGAAAATTGTTTCTGTCCATTTTTAGACTCGCAACTTTTACACATAAATTTTGTTGTGCAACGGGTCTTTGACGCGAAAGTTTGAATGCGAAAATTTTATTGATGTGTTTGTGATTGCATAACGAAAATCTGTTATATGTTATAAATATGTAATAATTGGAAAGAACGTGTGTCTTTGAACACGAAGAGAGGATCTCCGACCAGGCAAGGTGACCAGTGTCAGGCCACGGCCCGAGTGATGTTGGTAAGTTGTGTATATTCTAACCGGTGCAAGAATTTCTATATCGCGACACAGGATTAGTTGCTCTGTAGTTCAGTGTGTCTTCGTTAGATGGCGCTGTAAATCTTTGTTAGCGCTTTTGATAATAATCACCCTTTTTATCTTCGATAAGGGTTGGGCAGAGTTTAGAGTTGATATTTTAGCAGTTATCATAGTGAATTTTATTTTATTTACAGCGGCCATTTATTTCATATCTCTTATGGAATATGTTGACATAATTTTATACAATCTATAATAACATTCTATCATAATTATTAGAAAAAATCTACAAATACAATTAGAAATAAAACGGACGTAAAAATAACTTCTAAAGAACATATTATTATCTAACATATATATTATTTAACGTGGGTTGTGGAAGTTCAAAAGTTTTTTTTTTTTATTGTGTGTTCGACCCTGCCGAAGTTTCTATACTCTGCCTGATGGAAAGCATGAGCAGAAACCAAGAGCAGGCCACCATACTCACTTACCAAGGAAACAAGTTAAGATGAATGCTGCCACGTTGGGTTGGACTCCTGTGAGATGGTAGTACCTCCCCGATCAGAGTTAATTCGTAGCTTATTTTACTGACCAGTATAATTAAAACCGTTATTTAGTATATTTAGAACATTTTAGTACTAAAACAGGGTCCATTTTATACCTTATATTTACCACGCTCTTAAAAAAATATTTATTAAATGCTGCTTATTCAAAAGCAATATATTATTAAGCAAAAAAATACCTTCAAAATTCCACAACCCAACGAATTAAAGTAACTTTAAATAATACGAAATAATTGCTTATAAAAAACATGTGAAAAAGTAATATATTTAAACATTAGCACCTCTATAGAGTACTCTTAAATATTATACATATATATATAAAACAATTATTTATACATATATTAATTTTATATTATAAATACCTATATATTTTTACTAGACTTTAGTCAGATGGGCTACAATAGTTCTTTAAAACCACACATATTTTCTATGTATAATGTAATAACAGATGAAGGTAAGCGGTTACCACCGCCCACGGATAGTCAAACTGACTAAACCCAAATAAAGAATAATTATTTATGTTTATTAATTGCAACCATGTACATTATCATGTTTTTAAAGGAATTTCTTAAGTTCGTTCAACCATCATCATCAGACCCTTTGAACCATTCAACGGAATTTAATGCAACTTTCAGTAACAAATAGTGATTCTTGTATATGCATATATATTCTGAATCTAGGAAACGGCTCTAACAATTTCCATGAATTTACTATTCAGGGGGTTTAGGGTACGATAAATAAATCTAGCTAAAAGGGCATATAAAAAAATATCGGTATTAAGTTAAAGTACAACAATGCAGTTTACAACGAACGTGTTGGGTTGAGGCGCTCATAGCCCAGTTGCACTCGGTGATTAGAAACAATCACCGAGGGTAAGCAACGACGGCGTGGTCAGTACCTGGATGGATGACCGCTGGTGGCATGTTACCATGAGCGTCTCCGCGATTCGGAGGTCACGTTTAGCAGTCGCTTTCGGTTTTTATCATAGGAAAACAGCCGTGAAGCTTAGTTGGGGGCCTTTGGGCGGCTTAAAAACATCCAACGGCAATATTTACGTAGCCACAACGTTATGTTGCCAGTCCCCAACCCGCACTTGGCCAGCGTGGGGACGTAGGGCCTTAACCCTCTCCTGAGAGGAGACCCGAGCCCAGCAGTGGGACATTATGGGTGGTTGATTTGATTTGTTTTAGGTTGCGACTAATGTCTATTATCATTATAGGCCGTATAGGCAACTAGCTCACTATACTTCGTATATCTTAACAGGAATCATTTTAAGAAAATTAATTAAAAAAGAAACCTAGAGAATCTTAACCATCCTGGGACCGTGTATAAATTTATACATACCAGCTGAGCCAGTGGTAAAAGATATTATATGAATTGTATCTTTATAAATTATAGCCTATGTGTTATTCTGATGTATATAAGCTATATTATTGAAAAGTTTCATTAAAATCCATTCATTAGTTTTTACATAAAAGGGTAACAAACATCCTTTCATACTTACAAACCTTCGCGTTTATAATATTAGTAGGTTTAAGATTAGTTAAGCAAATCCGATAATTTCAAAGACCTCCGTACGAAGTAGGGCGGGGGTCACTAGTATATTATAAACAATGGTCATGTACATGATTTTCAATATTGTTGTATTACTGTGCAGACGTAAAGACGAGAGAATGTCAGTTTATTTCATATTTTAAAAATTTAAATTCAATTTAATTTATTCAATTAAGACACCAAGTGACATTTATGAACGTTAAATTGAAGCTACAGATAAAAATCATAGATCCACACAAACATACGCCAGATGTACTCTATTGTCAAGATGAATTAGGTGAAAACACCTAAATCCACTGCCTGTGTCGATCCATAACTTAAAGTTTCCAAAATGCATAGAGCCTTATGAGAAGAACACTGGCAAAGAAACTCATATATAATCTGAAACTCGGAAACGACTCCAGAGATTTTCATGAAATTTGTTATTCAGGTGGTTTCGGAGGCGATAAATCGATCTTCAGTTCAATTTCAGAAAAAAATTCCCAAAAAAACATTGTATGTTAACCTCGGTCGTTCAGGTATTGAAGACTAAAGACCAAAGAATTATCTAGGATCAATATGTTCTCCTAACCGATGTCGACCATTGCGGACAGTCTCAACGGAGACCAGCCAATTACGCAGAGATATATTAGTGCACATATGATATTATTATATTATAGGATTAGCAAGCTGAAGTGGCAGTGGGCTGGCCACATTTGCCGAAGAACCGATAACCGTTGGGGTAAACGAGTTCTTGAGTGGAGACCGCGTCTCGGCAAACGTAGTGTAGGACGTCCACAAGCCAGGTGGAGCGATGATTTGCGCAAGACGGCTGGCAGGAGCTGGATGCGAGAAGCCATAGATCGAACTAAGTGGCGTGAAATTGGAGAGGCCTATGTCCAGCAGCGGACTGCGATAAGCTGATGATGATGATGATGATAATGATGATTATAGTGCACAATTGTGTGCAACACAGGTGCACTCTCTGTTCACTCTCTCTCATAATCCGATAGGATGGTTAACCGACACGACTAGGGTCATAGTTATATAGTCAATAAAAAGTAGAGGGGTCTCTTGATGGGAAGCAACAACCGTCGCCCATCTTATAACTCGCTGGTCGGGTTGGTTTGTTCCAAGGTTTCCTTTCTTTTTTGCAATGTTTAATTATGAAATAATTTATATGCCATTGATTAAGAATACCTTTTCCAGCCCGTGGTGTCGTTAGAGCCGAATGGGGGGAGCAAACTACCAGGACAACAGAACTGCGAGGAGAAGGAACACTTGAAAGGAGCTCTATACCAACCCGCCTGGCCAGAGTGGTATAGCAGGCCACACATCTATCTGAGAAGAGGCTTGTGGACAGTGGGCTGTTAAAGATCATCTGTGGGTCACTTCATCACCCCGTGGGTGTCGTAAGAGCCGACTGAGGGAGCAAACTACCAGGACAACAGCACTGCGAAGAGAAGGAACAATTGACACAAACCAAAACCTAGTCTTCTTTTGTAATTCTTCTAATGTCTAGCTGTGGACTTTTTTTTTTATATTTAAGCTGCCAAAATGACTCTGCCCTGCCTGATGGAAAGCATGAGCAGAATCCAAGAGTGGTGGTCACCATCCTCAATGCGAAAAAGAACAATGCAGCATGGTGACCCACACTATGGCGGCCTGGGGGGAAGGGGGATGGTGAGGGGGATAGGGGGCGTTGGATTGGGGTATGGGCCTCCGGTATCCTCACTCACTCGATGAAACACAGCGTAAGCGCTGTTTCACACCGGTTTTCTGTGAGGCCGTGGTATCACTCCGGTCGAGCCGGCCCATTCATGCCGAAGCATGGCTCTCCCACAGTAAGTTGTTGTTGTGCACGGACTGTTGAAGATTGTTGATAATGATAATATAAATTGATGTCCTCTTCTCTTCTGTCACGTCTACACAGTAAAAAAAACTCCTAAAAATAATTAGAACACAATCATGCAATAAGAAGAAAATTTTAAAACAATTCATAATCACAGTTTTTTTTAAACCAAATTCTAATCAAAATGCATTTGTTTTTTTTTATTTGCGTTTTATCTTCAACAAATGCTTAACTAATGAACCGTATGTTCGTATGTATATCCGTTTGTACTATCAACAACAAAAGTAGGATCTGAAATCACAGGTTTTGAGTATGGTCTTTCGAGCTTTAATATAGGACACAAGAATGTATCAATATTAAAATATTAAGGACCAATTTCACGAGTCACTGATAAAGTTTCAGTTCGTTATCTACCACATAACACTGTTTAACAGACAAAAGTGTCTGATATATTTGTTTATTTGACCGTGTTTATCTAAGACCAGTGTAAAAAAAATCATTATAGTTTGTCGGTCAATTTCTAATATTCTATCAGTAAGGGGCGAGACTGGTTCTTAATTAAGTAGAAGAAAGTCCGTCTTATTTTGCTGACAGTACAAATTGCAAAAATATTGAGATCATAACCGATGGTCCTTCGAGCCGGAGTCAAAACTAGACTCTTTACCGTAAAAGCTTTATATATACGAACATTGGGATAAATTAAAAAAAAAACTATACTAATTCGTTATATCTAATAGTTTGCCAATTTTTTTATTAATAAATAAATCTACCTTTAGAAATTTCCTTCCCTAATTCTTGAATTAACAAACAAAATTTGCTGTATCTTAACCTAACAAACTTTTTATAAGCAATTCGGAGAATTTTGGATATTTCTACCAAATTCGTCATACACTGTAACAATAAAGTGACCATTTTTCATACTACTAAAATGGCAAATAAGTAAGCTAATGACGACATTATCTAGGTGAAGATAACCGACTTCAAGAAAGGAGGAGGTTCTCAATTCGGATGTATTTTTATTTTTATGTTTGTTATTCCACAGAACCACAGAACTTTCGACTGGGTGAACCAAATTTGATGCTTGTTTATTTATTTGAGAGCTGGTGCTTCCCGTGTGGTCCAATATCAATTTGGTCCAGTCCTTGAAGTCGGTTTTTTGTTGAAATTTTTATTTTTGTATGTCTCAGCACACAATTGCCAACTTAGTGTTATTATAAAATGAGGTTAAAAGGCCCACTGAGATTGATTTATAAGCACATATTTCTTATTTTATTCTTTCTCTCTATCACCAAGTAATTATGCGAATTGTCCAGTCATTCTGCGAATTGCCTACAAGTGTATAGTAATGAACTTATGGAAACCGTTTCCTTAGTCAGGTGGCAAATAGCTGAACAGCTTGTATTTATCTCGGATATACGGTCGAACATCGTCTTTCTGTAAAAAAAAAAATATATAAATTAATAATAATCTTAATAATTGACTGCCTCGTTGGCGCAGTGGTGGCTTACGCGACTTCCGTGCGTGAAGTCTGGGATTCGATTCCAGAGTAAGACCTTGCTGAAATGTTTGTATGATCTGCAAATATTTGTTTCGGAGTTTAGGTGTTTTCTATATATTTGTTTACAAAAAAAACTACGTATATGCTTATATCAGTTCTCTGGTACCCTTAACTGGGATTAGATGACGTCGTGTGTTATACCAAACCAGCCTGGAAAGCTTAGTATAGCAGGCCAAAATCTACTTTCTCACATCGCACATTTAGTCCGACCCGTGTATCAAACTTGTGACCTCAAGCACAATAGTCGCATACACTACCACTACATTGAGGCAGTTAAGAAAACCATTGAGATGCTTCTGCATCATTAGGCCTCCCGTCTCGCACTCATAAACGAAACACTAAGCACGAATGTTGTCGCTTTAGTTTGGTCTTCTATGAGAAGGTAGTACCACCCCGGCAGAACCCCAAATGAGCGTGGCTCTACTAGCTTCTAAAAATATATAAATGATACTCACAGTGGCTAGATGCTCCAAGAAGGGTAGCAGCTTCAGAAGTTCATTGTCACTGCGGTCTACGAACCAACTGTCAATGGGTATCCCGTTCTCTAACTGGTAACCGAAGGCCTGCAAAAAAATAAGTTTAATTTATACAGGTAATTACTTTATACAACTCACATATGGCCGTCTGAACGTAAGCTAGACAGAACCTGTTAGTATAGACAAGGATAATATTTATCACTCAGTAATATTAAAAAATAATTTAATTTTGGAAATAGACATGACTGTTTTGCGGTAGGCAAGCCATCATACATGTGTTCATTAATTAAAACAATGAAAAAAAAAATTTGATAGGGTTATCAGATAAGTATAATAAGTCTTTACCGGCTCTTGTGTTATTAGGGACATAAAGAAAGGTAATATTTGTGAAGTTTATATTCACCTGTTTGGTTAAATCTGAAGGCAATAGGGAATATGCATAATTTTTTTCTTGTCTCATATATTTTTTTCTAGATTCTTTTGTCTTTACAACATAATTAAGAGGTATGTTTTTACTTGGCGATTATTGAAATGCAGAAATTATTTAATAAAAACTGAAAATTAAGGGAGGGAAATTCAAACTTACAAAACGCTTACTATTTGTCGAAACGAAGTGTGACGTCGATGGTCACTTCATTGAAATCATCGGAGTCGAAATTCAAACTGCGTTAGTAAAGTTTGTGAGAAAAATTCCATGATTTTTATAGGAATTAAAACGTTAAATAAGTGTTAATTGAAAGACTGAACCGTAAACAAAAACAAAATGACAATGACATCATTGGCTGTTAAAAGCGCGCGCAATATGGCGGCGTTTGAATAGCTCAAATTTAGTCAGTGTTATAAATTTCATTTTAAAAATATGTGGAGACTTCCACATACAGCGTCTACATAAATATATGACAACGCTATCCACCGAAGATACACTGAATTACGGAGTAACGTAGTGCATGAAGAAGCTACCAATCCTACATCGCGCAATAGAAGCTCTCGCGCCGATTAACATATATACAACTTCCCAACATCAACCGTTGGGCAGTGGCCCGCCAGACATGATCCCCTCACCTGGTTAGAGGATCCTCCCTTTGTGTTGGAGGGACATGACACCCGTTCCTCCACAAATAAATTGACTATTCAAGCCTATTTATATATATTTCTATGTTATAGAGACGTAAATATGATTATTAAATTTTTAATTAAATCTGATGATTAAGAAATAAAAAAGAAAATGCATATAAGGAATATGCATGTTCTTAGACGACATACAAACGTGCGGAGCCATTGTCATAAGCTAGTATTATTATAGACAGTTGAACGAACCTGCGGGCTGTTGTCTACAATGACGGTCTTCCTCAAATCCCTTCCCAAAATGGAGAGATCCTTCACGTAGTTCCCGTTCACCAGCAGACAGTGTTCACGGAACAACCTGCATACACAAATATTACATGAAATGTATAAAACAACGCCTCGACTCGACTGCCTCGTTGTGACTGCCGATCAAGAGGTCTCGGGTTGTACTGTTGTTGAGTTTTCTTACAAGAAATTCTTAATAGGATATATTAGCCCGGTGTATGGAAGATGGCGGTGTTCCACTCCCGTGCCTATTAGGGTGAGTTAAGCCGCTGGTCCCGGTTGTCATGAACATCTATGGCGATCGTTATTTGGGAAGTCAGTTTAATATTTTTTTTATTTGATGCACCCATTGCCATTCACCACAACACCAGTTACCGTGGGAGAGCCACGCTTCGGCACGAATGGGCCGGCTCGACCGGAGTGATACCACGGCCTCACAGAAAACCGGTGTGAAACAGCGCTTACGCTGTGTTTCATCGAGTGAGTGAGGATACCGGAGGCCCATACCCCAATCCAACGCCCCCTATCCCCCTCACCATCCTTCCATCCTTTCCCCCCAGGCCGCCATAGTGTGGGTCACCATGCTGCATTGTTCTTTTTCGCATTGAGGATGGTGACCACCACTCTTGGATTCTGCTCATGCATTCCATCAGGCAAGGCAGAGTAATTTTGGCAGCTTAAACATAAAAAAAAAAGAAAAAAAAATCTCACAACTAAGACAAATCTATTAACACCACTTACATACAAGTACGTCAAGCCGCTTAGGCTTTATTACGTGCCAAAGAAATATACACACAAACAGTCGGGTTAAAATATAATAGCTAAAAAAATAATAGCTTGGCTAATATATCAAAGCGTGTTTTTTTTATTGTATTTAAGAATTTCAAAATAAATATATTGGCTATTTTAACTTAACTAAATTACACACACACACACACACACACTCACTCACTCACACACACATACATAACATATAATATATATATATATATATATATATATATATATATACATATATACACACAAACATACACTAGTTACAAACGTACTAGAGGTATCCGATATATTATTCTATTTATTTCTCTTTGCCTGTTTTTGCCTTGGTTATCTTTTGCTTTATTTAGGCAATATGTGTGTTTTATTCAAAAAAACTATATTGTAACTTTACAAACAGCTAAGTTATATGTCAGCGGGGTGAGTGCCTGGTGATCTGAGCTACAGACTCACATCTGATTCGGACACCAGTCCTCTTACAATTGCTGTATTGGTGTCTTGTTTTTGTGTTGTGATAAGAATTAATTAATAATCCATATATCGGTATTTGTGAGAAGAGAAATAAAGAAATTGTTATTATTTGTATGTATAATTTTTTATTTATATGTATAAGTTTTTTTCAATTATTGTATTGTCATCGGTCCTGGATAAGTCAACTACTAAGCTTAAATGAAATCAGACCATTTGGAGTGGATCAAAATCAAGTCCAAAGAGGTCGGTCGAAACAAACATACAGGTGAAGTTAATAAAAAGCGTGTATAAAGAGAGAAAGAAAATCTGGACCCACACCTGTCTCTTGCCCCTACAGTAATAAACGAAACTTAACCCTCTCTTTCTATCTCCACTAACTTATATCTCTCTCTCAACATCCTTTCGCCTCACGCGATCACACTTTTGGTAACGTTCTCGTCAAATAAACGATACTTAACCCTCTCTTTCTATCTCCACTAACTTATATCTCCCTCTCAACATCCGTTCGCCTCACGCGATCACACTTTTGGTAACGTTCTCGTCAAATAAACGAAACTTAACCCTCTCTTTCTATCTCCACTAACTTATATCTCCCTCTCAACATCCGTTCGCCTCACCCGATCACACTTTTGGTAACGTTCTCGTCAAATAAACGAAACTTAACCCTCTCTTTCTATCTCCACTAACTTATATCTCGCTCTCAACATCCGTTCGCCTCACCCTATCACACTTTTGGTAACGTTCTCGTCAAATAAACGAAACTTAACCCTCTCTTTCTATCTCCACTAACTTATATCTCCCTCTCAACATCCGTTCGCCTCACCCGATCACACTTTTGGTAACGTTCTCGTCAAATAAACGAAACTTAACCCTCTCTTTCTATCTCCACTAACTTATATCTCCTTCTCAACATCCGTTCGCCTCACGCGATCACACTTTTGGTAACGTTCTCGTTACGCATTCACTAGCTTACTCTGCAAGTCGAGCGTGCTTAAATAATACTTCAATAACATATATTTATCTTAAAAAGCGTTTACACATAATACTAAGTAAAGGATAAAGACTGTGATGTCACTTGATATTGTAATGGCGGCAGATGAACAGTCGTGTTGGAAAGTGGGGAATTTAAACGTCATGATTATGTGGAACGCCGAGCCCGGTCCGAGGCGAAACTGTCAGTATACCGTATTTACTTTCGTCCCGTAGCGTTGCACGCGGTTTTTGCCGCATCGCGGGTAATACCGCTGGGCTCAGCTTGTTAATAAATATATTGTTACGTGCAAGTGTTCGATGGATTTGAGAAATAAACCATTGAAGTGTAGAAGAGACGTTTTTAAAATCACAATATCACTTAGAATAACAATTTCTAACTGTCGCCGAGGTCGCTAGGGTAATAACTGATATCACTCCAATATCTATCGATCTGTAGCTCAAACTGCACTGCATATTGCACTGCTGTCTACGAGGCGCCTTTTTACATTACGCGACAGCAACTGGAACGTTCTAGCCGATACCTCGACGACGTAACATCATTAAAACATATCAATCCATATTCGATTTAATGTATATTGAGGTAAAGTTCATTATTCTCTGCCACTAAAAACAACGAGAACTTTCCGATTTAGGCGTGTGTGTATTAATCTGGAATAATCTTTCTTCGTAACAATACGTTTTATACCAATACCCACCTGTATTTAATCCACCGTCGCGCCGGGTCGAGCAGGTTAAGCAGACGATCAGCATACACGCGCTTGCTGGCCGTGAACAGTATCACCTCGTACAGGCGAGACACGCGGGACAGGAACTCCGCAAAGTGGGGCCGGGTGCGGACAAACACCTGCATAGATAATAATGATGTATTTACTTCTAGCGGACCACAGCGGCCATAGTTACGGCGCTGCCACAATAAAAACACGCGGAATCTAACTATCTATGGACGCAAAATGCTAAATTGATGTGTGCTAGCTTCAAAAACAAAAAAGTTCTACATCATTGAACTCAATTTTGGACATGATGAGGTTTTCTTAGTTTCAACGGAGACCACCCTACATAGGATATAAAATAGTGCACCAGTATGTACGCAAACACAGGTGCACTCTCTGTTCCCTCACTCTCATAAGCCGGTGGGACTATTCGACACGACTGGGGAAAGATCCGAAGGCTTTATGTGCTCTTTGAGGCACAAGGCACGGGTGTTAGAGTTCTAAACTCCAGGCTGCTATTTAGTGGGGAAGGATCCGAAGGCTTTACGTGCTCTTCGAGGCACGGGTGTTAGAGTTCTAAACTCCGGGCTATCATTAAGCATTTCTATAATTACAAAAACTCGAATAACACTTTTTGACCCGTTACGTAGGTCAGTTAATTTTTGTGTAAAATACTCACAGTGTACCGACAATCTTGGAAGAGAACTGGAAAATGGAAACTCGCGTCTGGTAACTCCTGCAGAGAGCAGTGCACCAGCGTCTCATCTAGGTCCAGAACCTAAATAACAAAACAAACAAAAACGTTAATTAATACATTTATTTAGTATTACTTTTAAAGCAAATCCACATAATTAAAAGTAATTGATGTAGAACGGTGCCAGGTTAAATATAGGCAAACAATTAAAACACCAAAACCTCCTTTTTAAGGAGATTCCTATGTTGAGCTAAAAGGCTGATAAAGATGCTTATGTGGAGAAACAGGTGTCATGTCCCTCCGACACAAAGAGAGGATCCTTCGACCAAGCGTGGTTATCATGCCTGACGGGCCGGTGCTTGATGTTGGAAAATTATATATATGTATGCTAATCGACGCAAGAACTTCTATATCGCGATATAGGATCAATTACTCCGTAGTTCGTTTGTCTTCGCTAGATGGCAATGTAATATGTTTAGTTGTCACATGTAGAAGTCGTCACACGTATTTGTCTCGGCATTAGCGAGTGAACAATAATTTCCTCGACTTTGTAAACTATTTTTTTTTTATTAATTATCACTTTAAATAAAAATAACATCAACTTAAAAACTACATGAGAATGAATTGTTATGAATAATATTATATATTCCTCAATGTTCAATCTCAAGGTTGGTATTTCAAGGTTTTGGGGGACAAAGAATGTGATTCAATAAAACGAGGCCCTATTACTAAGACTTCGCTGTCCATCAGTCTGTCATCAGGCTGAATCTCATGAACTGTGATAGTGATACTTGTTTCAATGATAATTCTGTTGCCGCTATAACAACAAACACTAAAAAACAATAAAATAAAGGGGCTCCCCCTACAAAAAACTTGATTTTTTGTTCGTTTTTGCTGAATATTGATAATGACAACAAGTATACGCTTGAAATGTTTAGATAATAGTACGGAAGCGGTCCTGAGCGAGTCCGACTGGAACTTGCGACGATTTTTTCTGTATGATAAATAATATTCAAATTGAAATTGAGTGGGATCAAATTAACATAGGTATGCAAGTAAATAGATAGTTTTTTTGTTAACGGGGTACAAAATCGCTTACCATCTGCTTTTCCTCGTGGGACACAGGAGCCAGGAGACTCTAACGAATTGGTACAACTCTCAAAGGACCCGGTCGGTATAAAAAACAATTTTAAATTTAGGAAAACCTCAACATATCATACTTACTAAGCTAAAATCTGGACTGGTCCTGGTCTTCAGCGGCAGTGCTGGGTAACGGGCTCTCAGAGCTCCTGTTGCTACCGTTTCCAGAGGAGGTAACTGTAAACAACAATTTTATCTGTAGCTAACTATGTTTTGCCTGCGGAGTCCTTCGCATATTCAACGCGTCAAGTGAAGTATTCATCTATAGACGTATATAATAATTATGAAGTATCTATTAATAATTACATCACACAAGTAAAATATCTTTTTTTTTAAACCCTACATACAAAGAAATATAATATTTAAATATAATATTTCTATTCGTAATCACCGTTAAAAATTCTTTACTTTGATACCACACTCGATATATTTTAAATTAATAATTTTTTTTATGATTACTTTTTGGCCCAAGAAAATTTTATTTTGTTTTTTTAGGCATCTATTTATTGACACCACTCACATAAAAATACGACAAGCCGTTTAGTCTCTAGGGCGTGCCAAAGAAATATACATACTTATACTCGAAAACATTACCCTCTTTCGCAGTCAGGTAAAAAAGAACACTTAATTGTTTTACTGTTATTCCTTCACTAATATCATTCATTTAATCATTCGTTCATTTAATAACATAAAGATTCATATATTCTACTGACCTGTTTAATAAATAAATAAGGATCGAAAGCATCAACCCAGGATGAGATTTGCTCGCAGTCAACTCGGTTGCTGCATGATGATATCACGTCAGCGGCTTCCTCCTAAGCACATGAAAAAGGGGTTATTAAACAAATATAAAAAGGGGTTAGTGAACTAAAATAAAAGGGGTTTTTGAACTAAAATAAAAGGGGTTATTTAACTAAATTTAAAGGGGTTATTGAACATATACAAGAGGGATTATTGAACATATAATAGGGGGTTTATTGAACACATACTGGAGGGGTTTTTAAATAAACAAAAGGTTTAGGCTGTGGGCGTTTTTTAGAAGTCGTATTTTGATCAATATCAAATTAATCAATAACAATATTTATTTGTTTGTTATCAAAGGTGTACAAGATGTTACATAATAAATGTGGTTATTCTATGATCAGGCAGCTATAGACGCAATGTATTTTTTGTTAAAAATAAATTTAATAATATAATGAAATTAAATATGAACAAAGAAATAAAATATTATAAAATCCAAAACTATTATTCAATAGGTCACAAAAATAATTAGAGTCATGTCATTATAAAAATCGGATATTCAGTAAAATGATTTGTCAATTAAAAATAAAAACAGTCCCTTTCTGAAGAGTCTTATGCGATTTGGCAATTTATTGTAGATCTTTGGTGGCATAGCAAAAATATTCCTACGGTGTAAAGCAGTTCTACAATACTGGGCAAGAAATAATGCACATCGACCTCTAGAAAGAGACATTCGGCTAATTTCGGCTTTGTAGAGCGTTGTCCCTTTCGCACACTACATGTGTTCCGTTTTATCAGTCGTTCGCCAAATGCGATGGAGTTATGACTCTCTATGGAATGCTAGTATTTCGTACCATTAAGATTTGCACAACTCAAATATATTTTGAGTATCAAAATCAAAAAGTTAGTATCAATTTAACACACAAACAAAAATGTACTTTAATGTCATTGTTAAAGACATTTTGAATTAATTAACCTTTAATCATTAACATCAGCCACAGGGCGAAACCAGTCAGGTGTAAATATAAATAAATAAAACAGTGAAATAGGTACAAGTGAATTTACATTCTGAATTACTTAGTAAATTCAAATCCTGCATCGCGCTATTAAAATTCTCGCCCCGATTACTATAATTGCAATACGTATCGACCTTTAGGCTGGCAAGATCACCTCATCTATTCAGAGCACGATACCCTTTGTGGTTCTTAATTATTTTTTTTTAATTTCTCTATTTAAGAAGATTATATTTTAATAAATTACCTCTATGTCTGTTGGTGAATGCTCCTCATGACATGCCAGCGATGATTCATCTTGAGCAATCTCTGTTCCATTCTGGTAACAAATAGGGTAATTTGAACGAAATGTAATAGTCATACTCGTGTGCTAATCAGCAAAATTGTGTAATTAGAACAAAGTAAACAAAACAATATTTTCTTCTTTAAAGACAACTCTCGCTTCAGTAATATTCTAACATTCTATATTGCGGGCACTTTACAAACAAATTAACATGCACAATTTGTGGATCACACAAAGTATTGTCCCATGTGGGATTTGAACCCACAACTTTTGGTGAAATGGAGTGGCGACCGCATAAAATGCTAGGTCAAGCATGGCGTAAATGGACAACGCTCATTGTTCAATGATCAATAGACTGGTCTTTCCTTCTTCAAACATTATTTTATACACTGATAACCATTAATATGTGTATTGGTTTTTAATCAGAAAAATATAAACATACCCATCCAGCAGCTTCAGCGGCTAAGCTCTGACTGATCTCAGCCAAGAAGCCGGAGCTGGGACTGCGTGCTGACAGCGCTTCGAGACTCTCTATAGCAGTGCCCTGTGTGTCGCAAGTCGAAGATATCTCGCACTCCGAGTCACGAACGTAGCCGTCTTGCTCCAGCAGAGTTACGAAGTCGGGCTGTGGGAGCGATGGAAAATAGTTTTTTTTTTCTTTTTCATTTTTTAAAGACAACTCCCGCATTAGGAGTATACATTCCTGTGTCGCGGGGATCTTTACAAACATACATGAAACGGACACAAAGTACACCCAGACTTAGAACAACAATTTATGGATCACACAAAGTGTTGTTCCATGTAGGATTTGAACCCACAACACTTGGCGCAGTAGGAAGTGGCGTGGCGACCACTGAAACCACTAGGCCAACCATGTAGTCAGTTAGGGTCATAAGTTTCCTGGACATGCAATATCTCCTCTCCTACGACCTACCAAGCGTTCTCTTCTTCTTCTTCTCACTCTTAAGAAAATGTAACCAGTTCTATTTCAGAAAAATAAAACGTGTTTATTACAAGTTTTTTAACAAAAAACCTATTTTACTAATGTAATACCTACTATTGCGAAAGTAACTGTTTGTTATGTTTTCAGAGCTAAACTGCTGGTCCTATTAACACGGCAATACTTTGATTCCTGAAAAAATACATACCTGTACATACTTTTCCCCATTAGTCAAAAAGTCAGCACAATGATCCAAGTCATCGGTCGTTGAACTTGGCTGGTACATTTCCAGATCATTGCTGGACTTCCTTCTTTTTGTCAATCTCTTGTCCACAGAGTTGTTCCTGGACTTTTTATCATCAGACTTTTCTGTAGTCATCACCCTAGCTGCTTTATCAGCCAAGAAGTTAATATCTTCATCTGTAGCTGGCATTTCTTCATTGATCAGCTGAGCACATTCGGCTATAGCCATAAAGTCATTGAGGCAGTCGTTCGGCAGACATAATTCTGATGATTCAACCTGACCGTCAGAATCTGATTCCTCAGACTTCTGTGTAGTGAAGTCTAATAGTGTTGTAGTGTGAGCTTCATACATGGTTACATCGGTATCTTCTGTGTAACAGTTTGTTTCAGGCACAATAGGCGCTTTCTTCGTTCTCTTTTTCGGACTCTCATTGGTAGAGCTGACTGAAGACTTCGTTATTTTCGGAGTTACGATACTCATTTGACGTACTTTCCGAATTGGCGAGCTGTTCAGTGATGCTGATTTGTCAGTTTTGTCCATACGCCGTGTCTTGCGAGGTGAGCTCATAGCCGATGAGATAGCTTCAGTTTTCCTCAGCTCTCTGTTCAAAGAACTGTGTCGTAACTGCACAGATTTTGTTGTACGGACCTCTTTTGTTTTGGATGTTGTTGAGATCTTTTCGTTCTGAGGTTTTTTAACTGCCGTTGAAGATGATACCGTGTCTTTAGTGGTACTTCTTACCACAGTTTGAAAGATTGGTTTCTTTGTGCGACTTTCATCTTTGTGCTTAGACTTCTTGTGTGAGGTATCCAACGGTTTCTCCATACTTAATTTGGTTCTAACGGGACGAGTTTTTAGTTTCTGTGATCGTGTGATGCAGAATGGTGTGTCAACCACACCATTATTTTTCTCCCTTTTCAGGAGAGGCTTCCAAGCGTCCGGTTTGGACAGAGGCTTAATGGTTTGAATTTGAATGTTTTTTAGTTTGGTGACTTTTGACGTTCTCTTGCTTGAGAGCGGCCGCTCCCTTTTCCTACTTCTTAACCGCATCGCAAGATTAGAGGATAACTGAACCTGAAAACAAAATGCAGCTGTAGTTGATGATATTTGGAACTTAGTAAAATATTATGTTAAAAGTTCACCAATACCATTTTTTTATTATAATTTTATTTTATACTTTGTGTTCCTTTTATTATGTTATAATTGTAGTAGCGTATGCAACTGCATACGCTGCCACCACTACCCGAACCCGAGACCTCAAGCACAGTAGTTACTGTGCTTGGGGTCTCGGGTTCGATTCCCGCGTCGTATCAAGTATTTGTATGACCTACAAATATTATTTTTTGGATTTTGTATGTTTTCATGTATAATAGGTATGTAATCAAAATAAAAGTAATAAATTCATTTATATCACTTGTCTAGTACCTATAACACAAGCTCTGCTTAGCTTGGGCATAGAGGGCATTGTGTTAGATGTCCTTTACTTATTTATTTATTAATATTATCTTTTCATTTATCTTATTACGGATTTTTATTGTTGTTTTGTAATTCGAATGTTTCTGTTTTAATTATGGTTTTCACAGTTTCAATTAACTTTGAAATGAATTAATCAATAACTTCTAGTAATGATATACACTACAATGTTATATATACAAACACCATAAAACCCAAGTGTTTCTTAGTTTGTTTGTTTTTACAAGCTAATGACAGTGAGTACTGGTGTAACTTGAAAAAATATTTTTGTGTAAAATAGTCCACTTATCTTGCCCGATCGGCTATGTTAGACAAGGGTTTGTGGTCATATCCAAGGGGATAGTATCATTGAAAATGTTAATTAAGCAGGGTTGATATAAACCAAGATATTTCCAAAAAACCATGAAAATCAATTCAAATTGATGTAAATGGAATTTTTTATTTAAAGCAGTTTGTTTTTTTAAAAAAAACCAAATCCGCAAAAAATGTCTAGGTACGATAGTACCTTTTAGTTGCAGTAAAAATTTAATGGTTAAATCATTGATTTTTTTAAAAACATAATTTTATTCATCGTCAACAACCCATAATGTGCCACTGCTGGGCTCGGGTCTCCTCTCAGGAGAGGGTTAAGGCCATACGTCCCCACGCTGGCCAAGTGCGGGTTGGGAATTTAAAATCACCATTTCAACCCTGTAAATAAGTGGGTGAAAATTATTCCATATAAGAGCTACCACTGTGTGAATTAGTAAAGTTTTGCAAATATAATGTATGAATGAATTGTTCTCCTTCAAAAGCTCTATGAAAACATCTGTAACGGTCTCATTCTATCTACAGGGAATACAACATGCAGACTGGTTTGTGCGGGTTAGCTAGTCAATTATATAGGAAAAGAGAACTGAAACTGCATTTATTTATCTAAAAAGGATATTAAATGGAGTTGCTGTAGACGTTAGTCTATACTAATATTGTAAAGAGGAAAGATTTTATTGTTTGTTTGATTGCATTGAATAGGCTCCGAAACAACTGGACCAATTTAAAAAATCTTTCACCATTAGAAAGCTAAATCATCTCCGAGTAACATCCATCAGGTATCCTTATGACAACTTTGATACTTGGTTAACTAAGCTTGGATAGTTTGCTAAGAGCGTGTTAACATTTATAATACTAAAATTTCTGGGTCCAACTAATGTCTACCCTTGCGAAGCAGGGGGTGGGCTGCTAGTCTATTAAAAATTGGAACCGCTTTTATCAACAATAATCTGCAATAATTTATCATACACACATTGGCTAAATCTGCACAAATCAGTCTGCACAGAATAAATGTACTGTGTAGCAGGTATTACATTCGGGCAAGATAGTGTTTTGTGAATGAAGTAGGATAGATATTTTTTTTTTATTGGATTGGTGGCATACAAGCAGACATATTGCCTGATGGTAAGCGATTACCGCCGCCCATGGACACCTGTAACACCAGAGGCATCACAAGTGCATTGCCTGCCTTGGGGGATGGGAAGGGGGATGAGGGTAAGGGTTCGGTTATGTGTCTCCTGTATCCTCACTCGGCGAAACACGGCACAGGCGCTGTTTCACACTAGTTTTCTGTGAGGCTGTGGTATCACTCTGGTCGAGCTGGCCCATGCATGCCGAAGCGTGGCTCTCCCACAGTCAATATATATTATTTTGAGTATGACCATTTGTGAGACATTACTAGTCAAAATTAAATAAATACATTACATACATACGGATATTTTTTTACAGTTTAGAAATTATACTACTTATTATATCAGTCTACTTTGTTTAATTTAATGTTTCTACACTAACAAGTCCACTCTTGTTATATAAAACTGAGCCAATGTTTTAAAGTACTTTTAGCAATAGTAAGCGAGATTATTTGTGTGTGATAGGCTATATTTTAACATACAAGCCAACGGGCCATGGGTAGAACCTAGATTCTAATAATATTTAAACTAGTATTTTTGATAGTGAAATTCTAGTTATGTTTATGAAAAAAAACTATTATTAAACATACAAACTTTTAATAATGTGTTTTTAAGTGGATTATTCCCACTAGTTGTTTTAGAAGATTTGATTTTCAGAAGAAAATCTAAGCTGCTTAAACGACAGTTTAAACCATTTTTATAAATATGCGTTCTTCAGGTTACAGTTAACCACTTGACAGTTTTTATTCTGTTTACGTTTTTCTGTCAAAATAACTTAGACTATTAAAATTTGTTGTTTAATGCTTTGACATAACACGATATTTCTAAAATACTATTTGTAAACCTTAACGCAAAAATTAATTTCATTTATAATACTTATTTAACTAAAGTTATGCGAAATATAACTTACATGAACTCAATTTTAGAAAGTTTTTTTATCCCATTTGATGAACGTAATATATGTACTGAAATTTAATAACAGCAGCTGTTTATTGTAATACACTTAATAGGTTGTAATGTTCTTTGTGGCATTAGATTATTGTATTATATATTTCAGTAGGAAATAAAAAAATCGGCGCGAGTCGCTTCGCGCCTTTTTCACAGGACAGTTTTCATCACTTATCACATATATTTCCTGATTCAAACACATTAAACCACTGTTTATTTTATTTCTGATGCAGACAAAATATGTTCTAGATTGTGATGGGTAAGAAAACTAGGAAATTCACAACTCGAAAGTAAAAAAGCGGCACTGATATATTATTGATTTTTCCACTGTTTAACAAGAGCGATTCTTATTGATACACAAAAATCTATTGAACCTGTACATTGTTGTAATAGGCCAACAGCGTACACACAAAGTAAACTATCTCGTAATGAGTAATTACATGATAACTTAAATTGTCGAACACAAAAGCCAAACAAATGTCAAAATGGCGGCGTTTCTTTTATTAACTTTTCTTTTTTTCTCCAGATGGCGCTGGCGAGTTGCGCATGCGTTTTGAAGTGCTTTCTAAAAGTCGATAATGGAGTAATTTCTGTTGCAAAATACAAATATTTAGTCATTATTACATACTTTTATAAAACGAATTGTTCTCAATTAGCTCAGACAAATTAAAAATATTTCGTAAAAAGACAAAGAGAAACGAATTTTATTAATTCCTGCTAAACATGCTTTAATTTTCATTCATTATCCATAAAATGCCTTCAACTCCAGTTCGTAGTAAATTGTAAAATGAAACGCAATAAATGTTGCTATTGTACTCTTAACAGCATGCTTGAAATGAAACCTTGAAGGCAGGATCACATTAGTTTTTGACTATCATTTAATACAAGTCTTGTAATCTGAATTTGTGTGTACATATGTCTGTGCCCATCAATGTTTACAACTGAGAAGCCACGTAAAAGTATTGTATTGGGTAAATGTATTGGTACATCCTTCCTGTGCCGAGCGGTCAAAACCTGGAATTCACTACCAGCGCACGTGTTTCCTTCCCACTATGATCCCGGGTCCTTTAAGCGGGGCGTGAAAAAGCATCTCACCAGGCCGCCATAGTGTGGGTCACCATGCTGCATTGTTCTTTTTCGCATTGATGATGGTGACCACCACTCTTGGATTCTGCTCATGCTTTCCATAACGCAGTGCAGAGTCATTTTGGCAGCTTATACATAAAAAAAAGAAAAGAAAATATCTTGTATTATGCTATTATCGATAAATGACTCTGGATCTCCGAATCGCATAAAAGCTAGCTGATATTCATGTTTCTTCATCTTTATATTAAATGGTCTTTTTAAATGGTATAGGAGGCAAACGAGCAGACTTATCGCCTGATGGTAAGCGATTACTGCCGCCCATAAACACCGGCAACACCAGAGGCGTCACAAGTCCTTTTAAGAAGGAGTACACTCTTTTCTTGAACGTTTGATGGTCGTATTGTTCCGGGAATACCGCAGGCGACAATTCATTCCAAAGTTTTGTTGTGCGAGGTAGAAAGTTCCTTGAAAAGCGCACAGTTGTGAATTGCCAACCACCAAGATAATGGGGAGGAGATTTCTTTGTTAACCTCTTTTAAAAATGGCGGGATTAAAATCATATCCAGTCAATGCGTGAAATCCTGACAAACTTCTACACAAAGACGGTCCCAAATGCTCGTAATTTTTGTTAAATTAATGTATCTTTGGTTATTTCCAGTACCTGTGCAGTGCCGTAACTAGGGCGGTGCGAGCAGTGCCCAGGCACAAGACGCAGACCCTGGAGGGGCGCAGAAATGACCAGACTAGTATCTAGTTTTATCTCATGCATGGTAGCTAGTAGGTACATTTTGTTTTATTGCGAATATGGTGTAGGCGCGTCCTATCTATAGTTATATCTATATCGCATTTTTCAAGCAATCTTGAAACAATAACACATGTAAAGGTGAATTATCGGTTTCATACATTTAGTATGGTAATGTTCACACTAGTGCGTAACGTGTTGTGATGATTTATGTATGGAACCGATACAATTCTGACGCGTCAGTCGTCACGTCACGATACATCAGACAAATGTATATCCACCTTAAATCTTGCTGGCAATATGACATACACAAGCCAAAGTACCTACTTATACCTACTTACTAGAAATAAATATTTTGATTTTGATTTTGATTTTGAAAGCCTGGTTAGAGCATTTTTCAGGGGCGCAGTTTTGAAAGCTCGCAGCGGGTGCATAAAAGGCTAGTTACGGCAGTGTACCTGTGTGTAACCACACATTCGAATCATCATTTTTTCAATTATGCATATGTCCCAACATAATTACCGCAATATCAGTATCGGAACATCTATTAACATAATTTACTTGAGCGTCTATATTACAGATATGATAAATTACTTTATTGTCGGCTTCTTCATGTTCTGGACACGACAAATTGTCATCTACACTTAATAGCACTGTATTATTTTCAACAAAGAAAGAATGACATTGTTTGAAATTTATATATCAATAAACCCGAATATAGAACTATATAGTGTGTGCACCTAGTATATACACATACATATACAGTAGGACTGTAATAGATTGTGAGTTTATGAAGGAGAACCAAGATACCATGGATGTCTCACTCGCTTTAAAATGCATATATAGTGCTCTCGCGCTCATACTCATGGTTGAGTAATTTTTGTGTTTAGGGGATATTAGTCATTGCAATTTGTCTGACTGATTAAATATAACATTGTAATATATTCTTTATAACATAAAAATCAGACTTTTCAAAATAAATTAAGTTTATTTATTTTTCTTAGAGCTTTAAAGCGTCTGATAAAAATTTTGGCCCATGGAAAGCATCTGGTTTTTTTATATGACTTCAGATTAACATTCTACTAAACATTTATAAAATGCAGTCATAAAATCTAAGTTAAGTAACTCTGATTTTTAGTTACCTTTCTCACCTGGTACCTGCGTAGGTGTTACCGGGCAAGCTCCACAAACATTCAGGTATTAAAAAGTACATAGGAGACTACTGAGAACCCCAAGTTATATGCTTTAGAAAATAAGTTGTGTCTTACGGCTCTGGGATCTTAGTCTATAAGATCATTGAATTAGCAATTTTGAAAACATAACATGGCAACATTTTATCAACCGCCTATTTAAAATATTGATCCAGTCGTCTTTGTTTATGTCTAAACTATAAAGTGGTGAAACAAAAATAAACATCACGATAAAAAATAACCAATTCATACTAAATAGAATGTCTGGTGCTTCTGTAACATCATCCAAACATGAGGTAAATTATTTTTACGATTAAAATAAAAAACTTGCCTGTTGTAGCGGGGTGATCAGCAGTGTAGTGGCTTTTTGCAGCCAAACGTTAAAGTTGTTCTTATTTGAAACCAATAAATACCATTTTAGAGCGTTGATTACAATTTGAAGGTGTATGAAGGCCAAAATCGATCAGAGAACCTTTGGTGTTCAGAGAAATAAGTTTCAGGCTAAGATAAATAAAATGAAAGAGTTCCATGTCCTAGGACTGTAATGAGTTGATGTCGAAAACGCGATTGTTTTTGCTATTATTGTGCTAGTATTTACATCGAAGGCAGCATTTACAGTTATTTCTTAATTTAGTGGAAAATCTGTTGCTACGTGTACTTTCATTACCTACATTTATTTAAACGGTAATTGTTTAAATAACATGATTTTCTTATTGGTACAATGCGTTTTAAATATAAATACCATTGCAAATCCGCCAAACAATGTACAAACATAAAACAAGAACTTACAATTAATAAACTGTGTTACTTATTTTCAATGCTACTGATATAGATATGAATGGTGCCAAACTATAAAATATATTTGTCTTATGTTGATATCAAGAAAAGAGGGTACTCCTTAAAATGCAGGCAACGCACTTGTGACACCTCTGTTGTTGCAGGTGTCCATGGGAGGCGGTATTCGCTTAACATCAGGCGATAATACTGCTCGTTTGGGGGGCAAATACAGGCATTTAATGTTTAACATTTATGTTTATGCCAACGCTACATTTCCAGTGAAGTTATTCACATATCCAGTCCTATTCTTATTTGAAATGCAATGTAAAATTCAATATGGCATAGCAGGCCAAAACCTCATTCCTATGGAAAAGCCTATATCCATCAACTTAAGTAGTAACGGCTATGCATATACAATAATATACAAACCTCTTTAACACATTTAGAATCAAATTCCTTCTCTTATTAGATTGCATCATTGTGTACAGCAGTTGACTATATAAAAATAAAATAAAGAAATATTATGGACATCTAACGCACAACGCCATCTAGTCCCAAGTCACACAACATATGTGTGTTATGGGTACTAGACAACTGATATAATACATATATACTTTTTTTGTGAGTAACAAACCACCCAAATTCCGAAAAAAATATTTGCAGTTCATACAAACATTTGATTCAACCGGGTAATCAAACCAGAGACCTCAAGAACAGCAGTCGCCATTCCCTACAGCTGAGCCACCGAGGCAGTCATATTACAGACATGTTACTATACAAAGCCATTGTTAATTTCATCATATGTTTAAAAGAGAGCGAGAGAGAAAGAGATGTAATAAGTTTTGCTCCTTTGAATAGTATAATAAAAAACATTATTCTTCCTAAAATTATTTTAAAAATAATTATTCTTCCTAAAATAACCCTGCGACCAATACAATGATTGTAGTACCTGTTCTTGGAAATCCCTTTTACGCTTTCAAGTCAATCATTATTGAGGTAACAACCTTTCCTTGTGCCTTATTATGTTGGTATCTGTAAGATTCATATAAAAATTTTGAATACAGTTTGATCCAGTTTTTACTTCGTATGTGAGACCCATGCAATACGATTGATATAAATCATCATAATCATAATGACGTTGTGCTGTGATAAGACTGTTATTTCATCGAAATGTGTTTATAGTTGATTGTGCCAACTCGTATGAGAGTACAGAGAGTGCACCTGTGTTTGCGCACACACTTGTGCACTATAATATCTCCTGCGTAGTTGGCTGGTCTTTTATGAGACTGGCCATATGACTGAAATCGGTTAGGAGAATATCATCAATTTATTATCATACTCATATCATCATACAGACATAGTTGTGGAAAAGTTTTGATTAGTACAGGTTTGTATTTTTTAGGATGTGTAAATAACAGCAGTTCCCATATTCCTCCCGTCTCAGGTGCAGAGCCCCACACTTTGTGGTTACAGTCGGTCCGATTTCAACACATCGCCTCGCCGGAAACTCGTGGGGTGACAGCTCGTGGGAGTTTAATTATTAAGGTCCGTGATTCGGAGGTCACGTTAAGCAGTCGGTCCCGGTTGTTATCATAGGATAACAGTCGTGAAGCTTAGTTGGAGGCCTTCGGGCGGCTTAAAACATCCAACGGCAAGATTTACGTAGCCACAACGTATTCTTGCCAGTCCCCAACACGCACTTGGCCAGCGTGGGGACGTATGGCCTTAACCCTCTCCTGAGAGGAGACCCGAGCCCAGCAGTGGGACATGATGGGCTGTTTTTTTTTTAAAATATTTAAGCTGCTAAAATGACTCTGCCCTGCCTGATGGAAAGCATGAGCAGAATCCAAGAGTGGTGGTCACCATCCTCAATGCGAAAAAGAACAATGCAGCATGGTGACCCACACTATGGCGGCCTGGGGGGAAGGGGGATGGTGAGGGGGATAGGGGGCGTTGGATTGGGGTATGGGCCTTCGGTATCCTCACTCACTCGATGAAACACAGCGTAAGCGCTGTTTCACACCGGTTTTCTTTGAGGCCGTGGTATCACTCCGGTCGAGCCGGCCCATTCATGCCGAAGCGTGGCTCTCCCACGGTAAAAATGTGTTGTGTTGATTGACTGAAGGTTTGTAGATTTAATTTATAGGTGACAATTATGTATTTCTTTTTCCAGGCGCAGGCAGAAGGACTGGCGGTAGAAATAGCCGCCATCGTGTCAGTGAATAGAAGTCTCCATTCGTATTTACATCTTTTGAGAGCATTCAAAAAAGGTGTAATTGATGTGAATAATAGTTTTAAAAATTTAAGCGAAGTGAATAAACAATGGGTGGATACGTTGAACAGTTCTAAGTGAATTAAATTAAATGTATAATTAAATTTTGATTTTATTATTAGAATGTTTTTGGTTTGTTAAAAGATGCAAAAAACTCACCATACTCTGTGGATCACCAATTTTTGAAGTGAAACTTCTTTAGGCGAGGGTAAAAATTTTACAAATGTAACGTCACGCAAGTATGCAACGGAAGTGTCGGAAAAGAGAGAGAGAGCGATCGAGACCGATTGAGAGAGAGTAAGACAGGGCGAACGTAGCATGAAGCAACTAGCGATGGAGTGAGAGTAGGGAGCAAGCAAGTGAGAAAGATCGAGAGAAAAAGTGAGATAGAGCGATTGTCGTATCACGCACAGTGCCATGGAGCGAGAGGTGGGAGAGAGCTAAGAAGTTTCACTTGTGACATGTGTACTTTGTACGCACGCACTTTTTTTTATGGAATTAGGGTTATCGATTACCGCCGCCCTTGGACACCCGTAACACCAGAGGCGTCACAAGTGCGTTGCCGGCCTTGGAGGATGGGGAGGAGGATGAGGGGAAGGGTTGGATTATGGGCCTCCGGTATCCTCAATCACTCACTCGGTGAAACACAGCGCAGGCGCTGTTTCACACCGGTTTTCTGTGAGGCTGTGGTATCACTTCGGTCGAGCCGGCCCATGCTTGCCGAAGCGTGGCTCTCCCACGGTAGAGCGTAGAACTATTAAAAGGTGCTTGTTATGCTACTTGTCATTTATTTTTTGGTCTCGCCCAAACCCCTTACTTTGTGGTTGAATATTCATTCTTATTTTTTTGTTATTGTCCGTAACATGATAATTTTCCCCTGTTTTTTAAACATTCTTCTTTGGTGCTCCACTCCTATTGGTCTTGGCTTATACCTTATTATAGGCTTCCTCGATAAATGGGCTATCTAATACAGAGGGTTTCAAAACGGACCAGTGGTTCTTATGAGACACGAGTCCCTGTAGCGCTTTCAAGTGAACAAACAAACAACTCTTCAGATCTTTTTCACTTTGTATATTAAAATAAATTCATATTTAATCGTTCTAAAATAAGTAGTATGTACAGAAGAAAAAAAGGTTTGTTAAATTTATATTAATATTATTTTCTTTGATATGCAATAAATATAGGTACTTAAAACTGTACATAATTAATATTTGTTCATAAAAAATAGATGCTCATTTTTTTTTTTGGATATGGCAAACTGTGCCGATGTCGACAATTCTGCCAATGACATATGAATATACAAGATTAGTGTGTTAAAAAAAAAAAAAACAAAGATAGCAAAGTGAAGAGGGAAGAAGGAAAACTGATTAAAGTTTAATGGAAATACAACGTATGAAACTCATTAGCGCCTGAATGAGTTCTGGCGAGATATTCATTTTATTTAGTCAGTTTCCCTACGACGAATCGTAGCCGGTGTCAGATGTTGTCTCCACAATAGTTTTGCCCGTCATGACTGTCACATTGGGAGGCTTCAAAGACTTGTCTGCAAAGGAAGTATGTAATTTTATTAAGAAAAGAATCTGTAATGATAGCAAAAAGATCCTAACATCTACACTACCATCATCCAATAGCCAATGAATGACGACTTCTCAATTTTTAGGAATCTGTGCTGAAAGGGTAAAGCACCCCTTTTTTTTTACGTGTGGAAACCCCCTCGGGCCTTTACCCCACCGGGGTTTGTGGCGGGGCGGTGTGTCGGAATCGAACCGACTAAAACCACACGGTGTGCCACTCTGCGCCTGAGACGGGAGAGTTCCGGGAACCGCTTTCTTACGCCATCCGTACTCCTCCCGGCAGGGTAAAGCACCCTATTAGTAAGACTGCTGTCCGTCCGTCTGTCACCAGGATGTATCCTATGAACCGCTATAGCGGGACTAATCCCGCCCACTCGCCCACCGCTGTAACTCCTAATCACAAGAATCAACAGCAGTGACCCACGAACACACCGAGTCATGACACTCGGGAAGTCTTAGGAAAAATTAAACTGTCTTGAAACCCGCAACGAAATTAAGAAGAAAATTTGCAGGCTTTGGAAATATAATACTGGACCGTGATAGTTTGCAAATTTTCGACACTCACAAGGGAATCAAAACGTACAGGGTACTTCCTGTGGACTCAGGATCTTGAAATTTGGCACGAAGCAACGTCTTATAGCACAGATAAAGGAAAAATTACGAAAAGCGTAAGTTTTTAGTTATATACCCATAGGTTTGTACCGAACCCTAGGTGCATCCGACTCGCACCTGGCCGCTATTTTTAACTGTACTATGGTAACTAGACAAATACCTAGTTACATTATAAATTTGAAAGTAACTCTGTCTATCGGTCCTTTCACTGCTAAACCCGCAACTACTTGGCATATAAGTACTTTGATTCTCGAGGAAAGTCTTATCTACAATCTACTGCGATAACTGACGGACTCGGCGAAAATCTTGTACAATATATTTATTTTTTAAATATGTGCCTTCCAAAGAGACTTATACTGCCTGATGGAAAACATGAGCGTCCAAGAGTGATGAACACCAAACTCATTGCGAATGCAGCATTGTGACCCACATTATGGCGGTACATAGAGATGCTTCTACATCATTTGGCATCCGGCCTCAATATATTTCTAAAATTCCACTTTCTCCTCAAGTTTCTTGAGAATTAACCTACCTATCATACACACTGAATACTGAGCCGTATCACACGGCAAGCCATACACGAGTCCAATTAAATGATCCTGTCTATCCAAGTTCAAACACGAGTTATCCATATTGAATTCTTCGTCTAACCAAGGCGGCATCTGGTGGAAAAAAAGAGAAGTTTATTTTTTGTCACATGACATATGAAGTCGCTCAAGAGATGAGTGAGTTGCAGCCCTGTAAATGGTTCGTGGAGGAACATGAATCAGGAAGGGAGGGCAAAAATTATCTTGCCCAACTCTTCATCTGCCCCTAAGTATAGTACTTAAAATATAGCTTGATCTCTGTTAGCTGTCACTCGTGTCACTTAAGAACTTATGACGTGTATATTTTTTATTCAAGACGGCGAATTTCTTATCGCCTATTTTTTTTTCAGTAGTGTACACAGTCGCAGACAAAAATACACTTCCCCAGTTATTTTTTAATTTTCTTCAATACAAAGTTCGTCCCAACAATAACGAACACATAAAAAATAATTATCCAATTTGATGAAGTTATGCGCGTACATACATTTCGGCGATTAATTTTTATTTATATATAGATGTATAGCTTTTGCCTGAAGCTCAACCCGTATGTTAATTGATTATCACGGTGAAAATTGCCCTATATGTTCTTCTGATATATTAGCTATATTACTGTAAAGTTTCATTTAAATTCGTTCAGTAATTTTTGCCTGAACGAGTGACATACATCTAGGCATCCTCACAAACATTCCCATTTCTAATATTATTAGAAAGTAGGATTGCACTTTTTTTGTGATAAAACTTGCACGTAAAGAAGCAAAATATAGATGATGCTTATACAACGCTTACAAAGCAAACACTTCGTACACACACAGTACAAAGTTACTTCGAGAGCTTCGTAGCTATCTGTCACAGATAAATTTTAAAGACTAGCAATGAATACAAATTGAAAAAAAATTTGCACATACGTATAATCCAATGGTTGAGTCTCCAAAAGCTTTGGGATCAGGTATTCTCTTGGCATTGTTTGGATTATACCAAGCGTAGTTGATGGCGTCTGTGAAGACGTCTTTTGTCATGTTCAGGCGGCCAGATATCCAGATGTGTTCAATGGCTGAAATAAAATTTACTTTATTAAATGACGCAAAATATGAAATAAAAAATGGCGGCCTTTGGCGCCATTTCATATTTCTCTAAAATCTCTTTTTGCTAAAACCTATCGAATAAGGAATCAAAATAAATGATTAGTTTAGTAAGCACATAAATTTGAAGTCTAGATGTGTCAATGACAGTAGTTTCCGGATCCCTCCTATTTCAGACGCAAAATTGCAAACTGTGTGGTCTTTCTTAGTCGGTTTGGTTCCGACACAAATATCTGGGCCAAACCCGTCAGGCGTTAAGGAATAATTTTATGTTTACTTGGTTAAGTGTAAATTATATGTTTTAACTATATATAACTTTCACATAACCGAGTTTTGTTTTTCATTAATTAATTTATATATTTATAAAATTATAAAAGTTCTTGGTTAATTTAATGATAGAATATTTTCCTAACTATTAGACTACTAGATGGCGTTAGTAGTTTAAATAATTTTGGAAAGAATTTACAGCAAATATTACTTTAAACTTACGTTCTTCTTTATTTTCACCCATGAGCAGAAGTAATTGAATAAGGATGTCGTTATTGTCCAGATTGGCGAGTGTACCGTTCATTTTGAGACAATTTTCGTATGCGTGCTGCCAGTAGAAGCGCTTTTTGACCAAAACGTAGTAATAGTAATCATCACTAGGTGTCGGTGCCTGTGTTTTTGTTGACAATGCTCCTAAAAAAGAAGAAATAAAGTTAATTAATTCATTATACAAATATTTAACCCTAACAAGGGTTTTCTGAAATTTACTACGTAAGATGGCAGCACCATAGCATCAGGTCCAACAACCTATCAAACTACATACACGATTCACGATTTGTATTTTTCGATCATTTTCTTTTTGGTTTATTTATTCTTGTAACCGATAAAAAGGGAATATTAGTTTCTTAAATGCCTAAAAATATATTTGCAATTAAAAAAGGAGGGCATAAGTTCCCTACAGCAGATTTTTTTCCAGTAAAAGACGAGGCAGTCAGTATTTTGGCAGAGTTTTATTTTAAGGAGTAAATTACTAAATACACTTTTTGCTATCAAACATATGGACACGAAGCATTCATCGTATTAGAACAAAAAAGAAAGGAGCAAGTAACATTCTCGGGTGGTGCGCGCGCTTCGCAGCACTCGCACCCCACCTATTGGGTCAGCAACGGACACATCGGGGTTTCCACACAGCAGGGGGCCATCTAGAAACCGTAGGTGGCCCGAGGAGTGTACTTGGTTCTCCGGCTCCTAGTACCCGACACGGCGTGCGGTTTTAGTTAGTCCGGGTCCGACATGCCACCAGGAAGGAGGTGGGTATTCGAGGGTATTTGCGCAAGGGGTAAAAAAAAAGTAAAGTGAGCGATTTACATAGACAACTATCAATGTCGAGATCCATTTTTTTAAATATTTTAAAAGTAGTTGCTTTAAAAGAGATAAAAGCCGATTTTTTTAATAAATCTCCAGTTCGGTACCCTTTCTGTGGCCGTAATCTTTAAGCAAATCAGTTACACTTCTGAACAAGTAGATTTTTACTAAAAATTAAACGTTCGGTGGAAATCTGTATTACCTAACTGCTGCTTACACCGGACGCACACGAAGCGCCGTTTGGTGATAGGAAAAGTATAGAAAACCCTCATTACCGTTAAAACCCTTTTCGTTTCTGAGGCAACAAATTTAAAAGCTAACTGATAAATTGTCATTGATGATAGCACCTTTAGACGTAGCGCTAAGTATGTGGCCGTAGATTTAATATGCTTAGACATATTAAGAGAGGTGAATATGTAGCACACCAATATGTCAGAAAGAGAAAGGAGGTTAAACTTTCTAAACAACACCAAACAAATGAAGGTCTCTTTTAATGGAAATGCAAAGAAAATGTTTGATGTAGGTGATCAAGGAACACGAGAGAGAGAGAGTTAACTGATATCGGATTACCCATGGTCAGTGATAATAGTGTAATATACGATATACGAATTTATTATATCTCATCCCAGAGTATGTTGAATCCAATCAATCAATCAACAACCCATAATGTCCCACTGCTGGGCTCGGGTCTCCTCTCAGGAGAGGGTTAAGGCCATACGTCCCCACGCTGGCCAAGTGCAGATTGGGGACTGGCAAGAATACGTTGTAGCTACGTAAATCTTGCCGTTGGATGTTTTTAAGCCGCCCGAAGGCCTCCAACTAAGCTTCACCACTGTTATCGTATGATAACAACCGGGACCGACTGCTTAACGTAACCTCCGAATCACGGAGACGCTCATGGTAACATGCCACCAGCGGTCACCCGTCCAGGTACTGACCGCGCCGTCGTTGCTTGCCCTCGATGATTGTTTCTAATCACCGAGTGCAACTGGGCTTGAATCCAAAGTGCCTTTTAATTTCACCATAGAAGAATTTAAATATTAAGTGCTTATAGCACTTAGGCTTTTGTTATTGCTAGCAATTTACACAAATTAGTTATGCTCAGTATACTATGGAAAGAGTTAGAGGCGTCTGTAGCCTGTGAAGCGCCCGTTTGCAATCATTCCTTTAGCGCCCTTTAGTAAGCATCGCACCCTAAAAAGCGACGAGGCCGGCGCCCTTAACACTGCAGGGCCCGTGTCTACCGTAATATATATATATATATATTTTTTAAATATGTTCAGACATTTTAACACACAACGCCATCTAGTCCCAAACTAAGCAGAGCTTGTACTATGGGTACTAGATAACTGATATTAATACTTATATACTTTTTTTGTAAATACATACATATTATACATAGAAAACACCCAAACTCCGAAACAAATATTTGCAGATCATACAAACATTTGGCCCGACTCAGGAATCGAACCCGAGACCTCTTGCACAGCAGTCGCATTCGCTAATATCTACTATTGGTATAGACGCCTCAGGAGAAAGCTATGCTCGGAGTCTCTCTGAAGCAGGAAAAAAACTCTGAAAGTCAGGAGTTTGCAGTAGAAATGAGGCTACATATATGAGCAGAACCGATAATCGCTGAAGCAAGCGTGCTTTTAAAGTGGAGACCGCGACTTGACAAACGTAGTGTGGCACCTTCTGGCAAAATGGTGGTAAAACTTGTTTAAGAGGGCCGACGGCGACTGGATGCAAATAGCAACAGGCCAGGCTCTGTGGTGTGCTTTGGGCGAAGCCTATGTCCAGCAGTGGATAACGGGCCGATGATGGTTAGGTTATAAAGTGAAAACCTGTGATAACCAGGAATGCGAGTAAACTGATACCCCTAGCAACCTACCATTAACCAACTGGTGATAAAACCATAAGTTATGATGAGAAAAAAGTGTTTTTGTAGAAAAAATGGACGTATAGTGATAGGGACCCAAAATGATGATTAAGGTGATTTTATTGTATAAAATCTCACCGGTTTTGATACCAGGTTTCGTTGGAATATTATTAAGAGAGAGAAGTTTAGCCTCTTGGAGTTTTTTGTACTGCATGGATTTTCTTATTTCATCTGTAAACGATATTAAAATAAAACGTCAATTGTTAAGGATTCAATTTTGTTTGCATATGTTCTGGCTTGCAACATTTTTAAAACAGTTTTCTGCAATCTTTGGGCGTTTTTAGTGAAAAGCATCGGAAGCTTGTAACAGAGAGTCAGGAAAGCGCGTTATTTGATTAGAATTAGGCTTGATATTACATTTTTTTCTCTAAATCACTAATTTTCCATGTACAGCGTTCTAGAAACATACCACTCGCCATCTATCGAAGAGATATCGAACTACACGAAGTAACTACTAAACCTGCATTGCAATGTAAAAGTTGAGCATAGGTATAAAGAACATCTCAACATCAACCGTAGAGCCTGGCCTGCCAGGCATAATCACCTCGCCTGGTCGGAGGATCCTCCCTTTGTGTTGGAATTCCTGTTCCTCCCCATAATAAGTATAAAGGATTTTTTTAAATAAAAGAGGATGATCTTTAAAAAAAATGGTAAGTGAATACCGCCGCCAATTCACAAGATTAATTATTGGTGGCCTTAGTGGTGCGAATAGTTCTTCAGTTCGGAATCCGTGTATTAAGAACGGTCACACATCCATAAACTGCCTTACACTTTGCAATGTGATCATCCACGCGGTTAAGACTTAGCCATGAGTCCTTTTCTCTTTTGTTGAACTTTTCATTTACATCCTAATATGTTTAACCAGGTTAGTTAGTTAGGTTGTCTATTGAACCATTGCATGAAAAGCTTTGCAATCCTGAATTTAGACCGTTCAAAAAGAAATTGTTACTTTTAATACCTTCATAGCATATGAACTGCATTTTCCTGTCACATCTGGCTTCCATGAAAACTGGCGAGTGAGCAGCATGTCTATCCAGCTGCAGACATCCACTCTGTTTGATATTATTTCTGTCCCTGAAAGAAATACAAAACAAATGTGCTGACAGATTAAGAAAACGGAATGTCACCTCCCTTTTCTTTCTTGTTGACGAGGTGGAAAATCCCTTCGGTGCTCCGGCTCCTCGGTGACTGAGGAGCTAGGTATGTGGTGATTCCTCTAAAAACCAACCCGGCGGCCGGTCTCAGGCGCCCTGCTCTGAGGAGTACCCGGAACATGTTATTTCATGTCCCAGGAATGACGACTATCCTGGCCCTCTCCCAGTACCGTTCAGCGGTCTCTTTCTGGGGACATTACACCTCACAGAAAGAGACCACTGCGTACCAGCCCTCCTCGCCCTCCAGAGTGTCACCACCCCCTATTCATCCCGTGGGTGTCGTAATGCCGACTGAGGGAGTAAATTATCAGGACAACAGCACTACGAAGAGATGGAATACTTGATACAAACCTTATACCAGACAGTCTGGGCAGGGTAGTGTACTAGAACAGAAACTTCTTTTCTAAATAGTGGCCTATGTCCAGTAGTACACTATTATAGGTTATCTAATAAGGATTGAATGGAAAAAAGAGAGCGTATTAGATTAATCAGGTTATGGCAGTCTCCATATATTAATATACATACCTCATAGGTGGCCAGACACTGGGAGAAACATCTCCCAAATCTGGTGTTTGAAACAGGTTAACTCCGGTGTCTATCCAGGTCCATTTCCCTAAGGATCCTTTCGCTCCTACCCAAGCGTTCTCCATACCTGCACCAGTAAAATATAATTAATTTATTTACTATTAAGTTATAAAACAGTCGGCGAGTACTTAAAACAACTAGCCAAGAATTACTATTTAAATAAATCTAGGTATGTATATACATGTGTTTAAATGTATTACCTTCAAACAATATATGTTTAAGTATTTCTTTCATTCTTTTGTGTACTGTTTGCAGTTAGTTTCATACGGAAACCTCTGTGCACCACCTACCTTACAAGATTTCTACACCACCGTAAGGTCACCATTACGCGCGAACGGTTGAACCAATTTTTTTGTGTTTGTTTAAGAATACTCATTTGCCGCGATAACCGACATGTACGCGGGCAGAGCCGTGGGTAACAACTAGTATAAGTATATAGACGGTGGAATTGAGAAACCGGTCGATAGGTTGGGAACCGGTTGGGTCGAATAGGTACACATAAATTCACGCCGGAACTATATATTAATACGCAGTTTTGATCTATTTTATTGGGTATAAAAGCTCACAGCTTGGAACAGATGGTAGAAAACACACAACTATTTGTCCAAGCTGGATAGCTAGGTGCAGGGTGAGCGGTGTATACGGGCGCAGCAGTGTTAGGGGCATTTTATAAATGAATCTCCGCGCTTACTGAAGCTCGCTACGCCTATAAAGGGCACTAAAGTATCTCGCTCACAAACTTCAATCCTTCACAAATGCTAGTGCTATGTTTATACGCCTGCAAGGACTTGGCAGTCGCTCACAAACTGCAAACGCGAACGCTTCCTTTGATCTGTGTTCAAAAACCGACACCGACTCGGGTCGGCAACAAGCTATCACAACCTCACGTGACTCAAGCCAAAAAGCCCGTTTATACGCTTGCGTTTGAGGAGGGCTGTCGAGGCGTGCCACGTGCCGAAACACACCATTATTGCACACGGGTGTTCCACGAGCTACATACACTTCTCCACTATACCGACAGACAAATCAAATGTACCATTCAAGTAGTTAAATGGTGGCATGTTACCATGAGCGTCTCCGTAATTCGGAGGTCACGTTAAGCAGTCGGTTCCGGTTTTTATCATACGATAACAGTCGTGAAGCTTAGTTGGAGGTCTTCGGGCGGCTTAAAAACATCCAACGGCAAGATTTACGTAGCCACAACGTATTTTTGCCAGTCCCCAACCCGCACTTGGCCGTGGGGACGTATGGCCTTCACCCTCTCCTGAGAGGAGACCGGAGCCCAGCAGTGGGACATTATGGGTTGATATTGATGATAGCACAAATAAATACACGAAAATCAAATCGTAGAAATGTATAATGAGCAAAACTTTATTGAATATCTAACTTACATCTAAAAGTATTTAGAATCAGATTAATTTTATCTACAAGTGGCACTTAGTTCGCGTGGGTTTTACAAGTGAAAAACATTTTATGCATGTTTTTTATCATTTTATAGCCATTATTATGCCATCAACTAACAGATTGGCGTTACAATCCGGATTATACAGAGTTACATATTTACGAAATATATAAAATTGGAGAAGCGATCGGATTTATCAATGTTTACACATGAATTGATTTTTGTTGTTTCCACGAAACCTTGTAGACATTACTGCTTCAATTTTACAGTAAATTTTGAAGAACTCAGTTCTGAAACAGAAGCTGTATAAAATTCAATTTGTGTTTCAGAACTTCTCAGGAAAACATACTTTAGACGTTAATAATTGATATTTATTATACTGTTAGGATGCGGTCCTAGCCCAGTTGCACTCGGTGATTAGAAACAATCACCGACGGCAAGTAAGAATGTCGCGGTAAGTACCTGGATGGGTGACCGCTGGTGGCATGATACATCGAAGCTGCATATCTTAGAGAAATGTAATCTATGTTATATTTTCCGAAATGAAGCCGTGAGAATGAGAAGCGTTTGCGGTCGATAGTTTATAAGTAAATAAAAAGATTTATTTTTATGACCATTTAACCTATGGGTGTTGTAAGAGCCGACAAATTGAGCAAACTATAGCAAAGAGAAAGAAATCTTGAACGAACCCTTGACGGATTGGTACCAGTTCTGCCAGGTAGTATAGCAGGCAAAATCCCCTTGCCAAGGAGCGCTGAGAACATTGAACTACGGGCTTGGTAATTTATCTATTTAAGTTAATCAGAACCTTCGACAAGGAATACACTTTACATTACAAGTTTTTTAACAAAAAAATATTCTTTATATCTTGTGCTTCCTGAATTATGGGAGATCTCAACATGAACATTACAAAATTAAAAACTATAATAAGCAAAGGCAAAGTGCAAACAAATAATAAGCAAAATATTAAAAAACAAACACATAATATTCATACACAAATATTCATTTTTATTTATATTTTTATTATATTTTGAGATAAGGTAGGTACGTCAACAAATAAATATCGTTCAGTATAAAAGCTTGAACATTTTTTTTGAGTTCATTCAAACGTAATGATGCTGGTCTGTGTGAATACATATTTGTTTATTGAATTACTAGCCTTCGCCCACGGCTCCGCGTCAGTTATCGCGGTAAAGAGTAGCATAATTCCTTCCTCATGAATCAAAGTATCTTTATGCCAAATTTTATTAGAATTGGTGCAGCGGTTTAGCTGTGAACCGTAACAGATAGAGTTACTTTCGAGCTTATAGTATTAGTATAGATTAATGACACACTTACTGGGTCGATTCTTCAACATGGTCATGCCCAATTTCTTCAAACACTTCATACTTGCAATATTTGCCAGCCTGCCAAATATAATTATTAGATATACAAGGTAATTATCGAAAAAATCTCGACTGAAAGTCTACAAAGCGAGGATTTTAATTTCAACGCCTCTACTGATGATCCTATTTCTGCTGTCGTGGGCATTTCTAGCTCCGTGGTTTAATAATCCATTGCTAGACATATGACATAGAGTGGAACGCTACCACCTCCGTTGAGCTAGCAGTTGAGAAAATTGTTCCGCCTGGCCAATGACAAGTAGGTATACAGGAAGCTGACATCCAACCATCAGGATTGAACAGCCACCCGAAGAAGAATACATATGACATAGACCCCACCCGTTGTATATATATACGTACATAAGTAATCTTTCTGGCACAATCGAATAAAAGGAGGTTTCGTAAAGTTAAAACTCCTTGTATGTCTGTCCTGTGAGGTGACGGACTGAGAATATGGAGTGTTACCACACCTATTCTTGCCTGGGTTTCGTAAGAACTAGGACACTAACCAGGATCACAGGAGGAAAATGATGGAAATCTTGACACTGACCTATAAGAACCCGTTTGGCCAGCGTGGTCAGATCAAAATCACCTTTCTAAGGATGGGTATATCTAGTAGTGGACTATTAAATGCTGTTTGTTGATGATGATGATGTTCTTCTAGCCGATTACGGCCACGGCGGCCGGTCTTTACGGAGACCAGCCAACTAATATTATAGTGCACAAGTGTGTGCGCAAACACAGGTACACTCTCTGTTCCATTTCTCTCTTAATCCGATGGGACGGTTAACCGACTCGACCGGGGAGAGATAAGGCGCAGGACCGACAGCTTTACGTGCTCTCCGAGGCACGGGGGTTTAGTCCTATTGTTGATGATAATAAGGTACTCACGTCATTCCTCTGAGCACGCAGAATGCTGCCGCTTCATGCCAGTTCAATTTACCATCAAATAAGTGGTATAGACCAGCTCGACATCTCACAATGTGAACATGAGCCACCTGGGCAGCTGGTTGAGCTTCTATAAACATCGAAATCGTAAAGCTTTTATTTTAAGTAGGTCTTTTCAGGCTTGTTGGAGAATCTCAATATTCAGAAAAACTCAATTTTCATTCGACCGAGAATCGAGCCTGGGACCTCTTGATCAAGTCGTCGCCACTTATGTTAGTCGTTAGACCAAAGACAGGCAGACATTATATCACATGCTTCAAAGATAGTTCGTATCTATTTTTTTTATGGAATAGCGGGTAAACGAGCAGACGTATCGCCCATGGACACCCGTAACACCAAAGGCATCACTAGATGTGGGGAAGGGTTGGATTATGGCCCTCCGGTATCCTCACTCACTCGGTGAAACACAGCGCAGACGCTGTTTCACACCGGTTTTCTGTGAGGCCGTGGTATAACTACGGTTGAGCCGGACCATGCATGCCGAAGCGTGGCTCTCCCTAGCATGCGTCTTTCTGTGCCGTAGCGAAGCGTGGCCAATGACGCTTAGTTTTTAGTCCAACTTTTACTAATTGAATAAAGAGTCAGAGATCTTACCTTTTTGGCACACAAACGGCCTCATCAGTGTGCAAGAGAGGTCCAGGAATACTGGCCGGTCGTGGTTCACGCGCTCCAGCGCCACGCAGTCAGCACCGCCTTCAGGAACTGGCACGTGGGTTCGGTTCAGCCACTGTTTTAAAAGCAAGAGGGTTATAAACCAGCTGCACTCTTCGTTGTTGTGCCTTGTTCATCACTAGGGAACACTCCACACCTAAGATAACTACCTCGGTGGCGCAGTAGTAGCGTATGCGACTACTTTGCTTGAGGTCTCGGATTCCGTACCCGGGTTGGACCAAATGTTTGTATGAACTGCAAATATTTTTTTTGGAGTTTGGGTGTTTTTATGTGTAATATGTATGTATTATTTGTATTTATAAAGTTATCGAGTACCCATAATACAAGCTCTGTTTAGTTTGGGGCTAGATGGAATTATGTATTAGATTTCCGAAAATATATATTTATTTATTTTGGAGCTTTACTTAATCGTTAGTGATGATAAAGTTCATTATCTCTCATCATAAATAATGTTAATTTTGGACTTGTGTATTTCATCTACACACAAACAATCAGTATTCCTATAATTATATACTATATTATTTTATATGCTTTGGTTACATCATCATTGATAGCATTTAACAGCCCCACTGCTGGACGTAGGCCTCTATCTAGAAAGAAGATTATGGTCTACTCTGCCATGCTGGCCAAGATGGTTGGTATATTGTTAGTTTCAAGTTTTTTTAATATATGCAGGCGTTACCATGAAAGAGGTACGCTTCCGCACGCGACCGGAGCGATACCACGGCTACAAAGAAAATCGGTGTTACACAGCTCCGAGTGAATGAGAATACCGGAGGTCTATCCCCCTCCCCATCCGCTCTCTATCCTCCAAAGGCCGGCAACGCGCTTGTGAAGCCTCTGGTATTACGAGTGTCCATGGGCAGATGTATTCGCTTACCATCAGGCGATACGTCTGCTTGTTCGCCCCCTATACCATTTAAAAAAGTACAGTTATTTTGTGTAGTTTACTCCCTCAGTCGTCTCTTACAACACCCAGGGGATTAATAGTGGTAGTGACACTCTGTACTTCTTCTTATCTCCATATCATATAAAAACTACATAAACTTACCACAGGATAGCGTCTGCTCAAGTTCTCATCTCTCTCGCTAGCCAGGACATCTGAAGCAGTTCTTCTGAGCTCCATACCTGGCGCCCAACGGTATCCAGCTGGATCTTCCGCTGACTCCCGCCTCGCTCCTACCCATACAGCTGTCAGATCTGAAATAATCTGACGGTTAATACTTTCTTATATATTTTTCATGTTATTATAATAAAATATTTCGGACATCTAACACACAGCGTCATCTAGTCCCAAACTAAGCAGAGCTTGTATTATGGGTACTAGACAACTGATGTAAATAAATATATATACTTTTTTTTGTAAATATATACATATCATACATAGAAAACACCCAAACTCCGAAACAAACATTAGTAGATCATACAAACATTTAATCCGACCCGGGAATCGAACCCGAGACCTCAAAAACAGCAGTCGCATACGCTACTGCTGCGCCACCGAGGCTGTCTTGGCAGTATTGGTCTAACGGTTAGCATATGCGTTTCAGATGCTCTTCATGGATCTGACCATAAAGTGTTTTGGAATTTTTCTGATCATAGAAATACTTAATAACCGTCTGGAGTTTGAAAGTTGGGGTCGCAACCATCGAGTCACAGCCAGAGCTGAAGCGGTTCTTCTCTTGATCTCTCTCCGGTCGAGTCGAATAGCCATCTCTTCGGATAACGAAAGTGAGGGAACAGAAAGAGCGCCTATGTTGATGCATATATTAGTGCATTATAATATCTCTATGTATCTGGACGGTCTCGATAGAGACTGGCTGTAGCGGTTGAAATTGGTTTTCCTTATCACTAAGTGTTGTGTGTTCAATCCCACATAGACCAACACTTTGTGCGATTCGTAAATTGTTGATCTGAGTTTGGGTGTTATTTCTATCCGTTGCGCGTATGTATGTAATGTTCCCTGCGACACAGGATGTATATTCTTAAGGAGTACAACATCAAATATTTCTAAAACATTGACATTGTGATATGTCTGCACGGAGGTCATACTGATTTATACGGTCTCTATACCGTGTTCCACTGCGCTGGATGTTGTGGGTTCGTGCAATAATTGTTAAGTTAGTGTGCATATCGAATTCATCTTGGCCACGGCCTCAGGCTCTTTAAGTGTAATGTAGATAGGTTAAATACTTCAGATTTAAATGAAAACCTATTGAATTTAATGCAATACATATGTACTTACCAAACTGTGATTCAGATAATGCTTCAGCCAAAAATTCTGCCTTATCCCTCGTATCGACCACTGCTAACGTTGCATTATGATAGCCCCTGTAAATTTTTATCTTATTACTATTACTAGTAGTCGCCTAGTGGACGAAATTGAGCCGTAACTCATTTATTTATTTTAGCTTTCTGAACTCCTCTTTCATATAAACTTTAACTAAAGCGGGTGTTTACTTTTTTTAAAAGAAAAATATAAGAATGGCACAGAGTTTAGTCACAATTGTGACTATGTCACTCCATCATTTAACACAAATCGTAAATATTAAGCGTACAAATCATTGTTTATGATTTGTACGCTTAATATTTAGCCTTAGCTGTATTCGACAAAGGACTGGCCAGGATGCTGTTGCATCTTCAAACATCCATCAACTTATTTTATTTTTTATTTTTTTATTTTATTTTAAAACTTCATGCACACATGTACAACGGCAGGCTTAATGCCAACCTTTGGATGGTGTAGAAATTTTACGGGGTAGATGTATTGTGGTGGGAAAAAATATATATTCGTGAAGTTACACATATACATAAAAATATATATAAATATATATACACGGTAATATATAAACTTTATATACATACACTCTGATACACACTAATACATAAACTTTACATACGTATCTTATGACTAAGCATGCGATCTCTAAGTTATTAGTTACATGTACATTCCGTCGAAACATGTTCTACGTCCTGCCAAGTTTCATACTGCTCCATCCACACTATTGTCGTAAAAAGTTATGCTTCACTTATTTTTAATATAGGATGGATGGATATTTGTTACTCATTAGCTCACAATGCATTTTTGTAAACGGCTTAACAAACCTTGATATTTAGTGCAGAGATATATTGTATTGTAAAGAATTAGCAAGGAGATATTCCACGGTGCCTATATAAAGCAGCCGCAAACATTCAACGGGACGGTTGATCGCTGACCATCGGAGGGTTCACACGTTCATTTTAATACCTACCTACATCTCTATAATTAATTTTTATTTGTCATTAACAATTGTTAACTGTGTATTCGAGATAAATATAATTTATGTTCATTAATTACTATTTTTTTAAATAAAATCTGCTCGTGATTCCTAAAAGTATTATAAATTCGACGAAGTAACTCTGTCTGTTTATTACGCTTCCGACCTAACCTCTGTAATGATTTCATTAAGATTTGTCATGGAGATACATTGATTCTTGAGAGAGCACATAAGCTACTCTCGACACTTTATCGCGATAATCGACTCGCACACGAGTGGAGACACGTGAAAAAGTTAATGTTTAAGCAATACACAAGTTACTTTCAATCCCAATCTCAATCTCTGTTAAGAGATTATTAGAGGAAATGTGTATTAAGGGGTTAAGGGAAAAGGATAGTTACGACTGTGGTTAAAATCCCAGACCGTTTTTAACCTAAGACGTTAGGCGTGTACGCGTGCTTTCGTCTTGTGCTAAGGGAGCCAACTGTGACAATACAACCACTTGTTTTGTTGTAACAACAGTTGTAGAGCCACACCGATTTCAGCACGGTTGGTCTGGCTTGGTCAGGTTGGTACTATCCTAGCACAGAAGATCAACCTGAAATGACAGCATTCGTGCTGTCGCATTTTATTGGCGAGTGCGAGAACGGAGACCCAATGATGCAGAAGTATCTTAATATGCTACCATGCTGTATTGTTGCATTATCTCCATTCGCAGTGATTATAGTGACCACCATTCATGGATTCTGCATATGTTTTCCATCAGGGAGAGTTGAGGCACTTTAGCAGGCCCATATATCTTTAAAAAAATACTTTTTTTGTACAGTTTTAACCTCCGACGTAAACGCAAGAGGGGAGTTATAAGTTTAACGTCGATGTCTGTCTGCCTGTGTGTGTGTGTGTGTGTGCGTGTCTGTCTGTGGCATGATAGCTCCCAAACGGATGGACAGATTTCGATGCGGTTTTTTATTTGAAAGTTAATTCCCTTGCGGTGGTTCTTAACTATGTTTGGTAAATATCGGTCTAGCAGTGTAAGAGAATCAGCTCCTTTCCAAAATGATGTAAGACATTTTTACGACTAAGTGCTTGCGTAGGGGTATTTTTTATTTTGAATTTAGCTTATAGGTTTAATCTAAAGTAGAATTGTTATTAAGTTAATATTAATGTTTTTCAGATTTCTTACCTGCAAAGTATCATAGCATTTTCCCAAGTGACCAGTGAGTTTTGGACAAGATATTCAGTGTTGCTACTAACGAAGGATTCCCATTTGTTGTCTACATATTTTGGTACTGCAACAAAAATAACGAGAGCAAAGCCAATATTATTTAAAATAAGGCACTTGACAGATAATTTTTTATAGAATAAGGGCAAACGAGCAGCCTTATTGCCTGATGGTAAGCAATTATCACCGCCCTTGGACACCCGCAACACCTGAGGCATCGCAAGTGTGTTGTCGGTCTTTGGGGGATGGGGAGGGGGATTTGGGGAGGGGTTGGGGTATGGGCCTCTGGTATCCACACTCTGTGAAACACAGCGCAAGCGCTGTCTCACACCGGTTTTCTGTAAGGCCATCACACCGGTTGAGCCGGCCCATTCGTGCCGAAGTGTGGTTCTCCCACGGCAATTTATAAAAGAAATTTGCACATTTAAAAAATAAATGGTAATGTTACCTCTATACTGCTCGTGAAAACTGGCCGAACACAACTTAAAAAGCAAAAAACATGTAACCAATATCCACACGTTCATTTTCCAAGCTGGCAACTTCGAAATAACATTCGATTTTCAAGAAACAAAATGGCTTCCTTGTTATCGTAAGAACCTGTTGTTTGACATTTCTAGCGCTGATATTTTCAAAATACAGAATTCTTGTAGTGCACGTGTGTAGGAAGGTGACCTGTTATACAATAATACAAGATGAACCATTGTTAAATAGTTAATACTAGAGACTTTATCTGCGTAAAATAGTTTCATTATCGGTCGATTTAAAAGGCAACGGTTTTGTGCAAAAGAGGACTGAAGGAGGAAAACCTGGCTAGCTATCGTAAACAGACTACGAACTCTTGCTAGTTGAGTCGCTTATAGGGTTTGCTTCAAGTTGTCCTACTGTCTGCAGTACTGTCGTCCTGTGTCCTAAGTTGGCTCTTTCAACACCCATGGTATGAATAGAGGTGAAGACATTCCACATTACCGTCACTACACGGTCAACGAACAAAATAAAACTTAATCCTATTTTCCTACAATTTTTCAGTAGAAATTACCGATCCAAATTGAAAAATTCATTAACTATTATATAGCCCAGATATCAAGGAAGGTTATGGGCTATATATCATCATGCTACGACTAAAAGGAATTAGTGAAATATATTGCGAAAATAGGGGAAAATTATTCCTTTGGAGAACTTCGATAGTGTGGCGTGCGTAAACGGTTAGTTTTATCAAAATAGTGTAAGAAGTAAGTACTACGGCTTTAAGTTCCTTCCTTATACCCATCCTGCTTTAAAAAGAAAGGTTCTTATACTAACTTTCATATTGTTTTACATAAATTTAACTTTATTTGTTAAAAAATTAAAGCATTGTAAAATTCTCTTACAAAAGAACATTAGGTTTTCAAATATGAATATATTTCCTGGCGCCTGTTTAATAATTGACATCATTTTTTAATGTTTGTATTAAAGTGTGTTAAAATTTCATTTATTTATTCATTAACTTTCATCTAAATCAATTATTTTCTCTATTTATTCTTAACATCAAAATTACTCATGAATTTGTCTTTCTACAACTGATTTTTCCATCTAAAGGATTAATGTACCTGTAAGAAATTACTCTTTATCAGCCGCTATTTGCATATAGTCATTTTATTGTTAAGTTCCAAAATGTAAACTGAATTAATTGGTGTACAATATAGTTTATGGTACTCTTTACAATTCCATTTCATAACATTCCATAATACAATAGGAATTTTCTTTCCGTATTTTAAATACTTTTCCAAGAAGAATCTAACGAGTAGCAATGAGCAATCAAAGACAATTCTTAGAAGTCTCCCAAATTTTGATGTTCATTTAATTTTACATTTCCAACTCTTCCAGTTTCTCCTGATTAATTTCATTGAGGGTTCACCTGCACCTTCCCGAGTATAATAACGCGGTGTGTTCGTGGGTCACTGCTGTTGATTTTGGTGTATTGGAGTTACAGTGGTTGGCGTGTGGGCGGGATTAGTCCCATTAAAAAGACATAAAGAAATAATTAAATTGGTATGTTTATCAGCAGTCTGGTGAGCTACCATAGTACTGCCATGATTGGAGTAACGATTGTGTGTGATATCTCTGAAGTTATAATTTTTATAGTTTTTATTATTATTTAAAAACTTGCTCTAATATTATAATGTTGCCAGTAATAAAAAATGCGATATTTTTACGTTTCGAAAATCAGAGCGTTTCGTTTTACGCGGAAGATGGTGTTTGACGGATATTGAAACAAATAGCGTTCAAAATTAAGTTCTTGCAGCCGAGAACTGCGGTATGTTATAGAGAACAATGCTTGTTTTTAATATTGAAAATATTGAGACAAGAACTGACAAAAAGCATTTTATATTACTGAGAGGACACTTGGTCGCAAACTGCCAGAGACTTTGGCAGTTCCGTTCAGCGATCTAGTCCCAGAACTGCGGTCAGGCTGCAAAATATAATAATTGGGGCGACAGACAGGGGGAAATGCAGGCTTTGTCTAAGATAGTTTCTGAATAGTCTTGGCGTCTCGTTATTACAAAATAATATGGTCCGGGTCCTACTCAGAGAAGGGCGCTTGAGACTGGCTCTTCAGCCTTCGGGGAGCTAGAGGTCCAGAAGGGATCTTCCAACCCGTCAACAAAAAAAAAATCTTCAACCAGTGTTGCCTACCTCCATATTCCATTTTCTACAAACTGAATTTAAGTATTTGTTGACTCTCTCTCTTGAATGAACTCGTCCATTTTGCTCTGACAGTTTATTTACAATAATATTGAATAATGATATTACGTAACTAGAATTAATCAAATGCCAGTTTTTTTTATATTTTTAGATAAGGGGCCAAACGAGTACATGGACACCTGTAAAAAAGAGTTATATTTGGCCTTCTTCAGAAAAGAGAGAGTTAGAAATTCCAACCATAAATATGAGTCAGGTTTGATTCCTTCGTAGAGATCCCGTGGCCTCATAGAAACACTTATTTAATGAGGTTACCGGAGACCAGGGGAGGGGAGGCTCTATTTAATTCAAATCCATGGAATCTAACAATGGAAATGCCTCTCTTGATTTCATTTTCCATGGTTGTATTTGCCATTCGCCACCCCAACAATAAATGTACATAATTATGTTAATTACAGAGTGGCATTTATCTGTTTGTAAAATATACAGAAAGCTAAAGTCTTAAAGCTGAGGTGTGTAATTAAAGTCGGCCGAAAGTGTACGAGTTACGATGCGTTTGTGAAAGCAGAGTCGCGGACAAGGAGTGGCGCGGGGTCGGCTCTTTAAAGATATTAAATAGATTTGTTGTTAAATTAAATTTGAATGCCGGTTTTGTAAATTCAGACTCTACATCCACACTCTACGTGTGGGAGTATTCGTAAAATAAATGAAACATTGGAAATAACATTGATATTTACAGGGAACTAGCTTTCGTTCATGGCTCCACTCGCATCTGTGTCCCGGTTATCGCTGTAGAGTAGCATAATTCTTATTCAAAATCAATTATTCAATTAAGACACTAAGTAATATTTATGAATGTAAGTGTCTTTAAATTTTAAAAAATATTAACATGCTCAATGTGGGAGAGCCGGTGGGCCGGGTCCACTGGAGAAGTACCATGGCTCTCAAGAAAATCAGTGCGAATGGGCTTTAACCTCACTCATTCGATGAAACACAGAGCAAACGCTGTTTCACACCGGTTTTCTGTGAGGCCGTGGCGTCACTCTGGTCAAGCCCATTCGTGGCAAAACGTGGCTCACCCATAGTAATCGGTGTATGTCGATTGTCACTGTCAAGAGTAACCCGTGTTTTTCTTCAAGGATTAAAGTATACAAGGATAACAGATAGACAAAGCTAATTTCGAATTTATGAGTATAAATTACTAAGCATAGTGTAGGGGTAGTTTCCCTTCGGATGGCGTAAGAAAGCGGTTCCCGGATCCCTCCCGTCTCAGCAGAGTGGCACACCGTGTGGTTTTAGTCGGTTCGATTCCGACACACCGCCCCACCGCAAACCCCGGTGGGGATGAGTAGACAATTTTACCGAATGATGGTTTTATTGCTACTAAATAATGTACAAAATTATGTGTTTAAAGTAAGTGCATAATGTAACATGAGTGCACAAACAAACAAATACGTTGATATAAGCTCATTTTGTTAACTGCTACAAATGTACGACTTTGCTCGTGATATAGTTTTTATGTTAAAAGAATAAATTTATTTTAATACTATCTATAAAAACATGCAAGAAGTATACGATACGTATTGGTTTTATAACGCAAAAGTTTTATCGTAATTTAAAACAAAATTTCGTAGTAAAAAATTTAGTACCAACACGACTCCACATCCTTCCCGCCCACAGTTCCCGCCCACCTGTTCACGTAGTATTAAAACTGCGCGCCGCCCGCCCAGTACACATTGCTTAGCGGACTACCTGGTTGCAGTCATCGAACAACCTGATTTCTGGTGCAAGACTTCGAATTAAGGTTAGATAGTAATTTCTTTTTAAACTAAATTTTACGTTAAAAAAAAGGTTCAAAATGTTTTTTTATAGTAAGTAATGATTTATTGATTTATTGATCTAAAATATTTACAACAGTAAAACATAATAAATCCACTGATATTTTACAATATTGTAGGTTAAAGTTTTGTTGGTTTTACGAAATTGCAATTTCAAAAATTTGAACCTTGTCCCTTAAACTAGGCAATGCCTGTATCTTAAGAGATCTTAAGTGGTTTAAGTATAGACGGTTTTTCTATAATTATGAAAGTTAGAGTGATTTGAATGTGAATTTTGTTATTAAAATGTTCGATAACATTCATTGTGAAAAATAATTTAAGAAAAATTCCTATTCAATAATCAATGGTTTAAAAAACAAATATTTAATAGAAAATAAATAATATTATGATAAAATTTTTTTTTAACAGGTCTTTAACAGTTAGGTAGTTGACTTTATCGTAAATAATTAAATAAATATAAATAAAATACCGACATCTCCTTATTAAAACGAATATTAAAAAAAATACGGAATGAGAAAAATTACGTCGAAATTTACGCCAGGAGATTAATATTACATACTCATCATCATCATCATCAACATCCCATAATGTCCAACTGCTGGGCTCGGGTCTCCTCTCAGGAGAGGGTTAAGGCCATACATCCCCACGCTGGCCAAGTGCGGTTTGGGGACTGGCAACAAAACGTTGTGGCTACGTAATCTTGCCGTTGGATGTTTTTAAGCCGCCCGAAGGCCTCCAACTAAACTTCACGACTGTTATCGTATGATAACAACTGGGACCGACTGCTTGACGTGACCTCCGAATCACACTGTCGTAGCAAGACATACATAGTATCAAGTCAATCGCTTTTAATTTAATTTAATTTTATTTAGTTATTCACGGAAAACTTACAGCTACGGATGTTAGTAAAAATAATGCAGATTAGTCAACAGAGAGACAATTACAAGTTACACTTCTAGTAGTTTTTTATTTACAGAGCAAATAAAGTTGGTTCTTTGTCTTCTCATTAGCAGGCGCAGCGGTAGCGTATGCGACTGCTGTCTTGAGGTCTCGGGTTCGATTCCCGGGTCGGATCAAATGTTTGTATGATCTACAAATGTTTGTTTCGGAGTTTGGGTGTTTTCTATGTATGATGTGTATGTATTTACAAAAAAAAAAGGATATGTTTATTTATATCAGTTGTTTAGTACCCATAATACAAGCTCTGCTTAGTTTGGGACTAGATGGCGTTGTGTGTTAGATGTCCGAAAATTTTTATTATTATTTTATTTATTATGATTTATTAGGTTCACAAACATTTGTTTACACTAAAAGTAATACAAAATGTATTCACAAAGACCACAATAATGTGTTACAAACCCGAACAAGTAAACACATCATACTAATTTCAAGTTAACTTATACATATTAATTTATATACATATATAAAAGTACAAGTAAAAAAAATATCAAAAAATTTAAAAGAGGAAACACAAACTCGAGTGGTGAATAGAACTTACTTTCTATAAAATACGTTATACATTTGACAACAGATTCACAGAATATTCTTAGTAGCTGTATATGTATAACTAGGTTATGCCCGCAGCTCCGCCCGCGTATATGTGGGTTATCGCGGCAAATAATAACCTATGCGTTATTCTGATGTATCAGCTATATTACTGTAAAGTTTCATCCAAATCCGTTCAGTGGTTTTTACGTGAAAGAGTAACAAAAATCCTCACAAATTTTCACATTTATAATATTAGTAGGATACCCGACATGTACCGTATTTGTATATAAGAATTGTATGTAGGTTCTATTCAAGGTTCTGAGAACTCGCTGTCTATTCTTCTAGATCATTTAAACTATTTCACGGAATATAACGCAGTTTTTACCAACAAATAGAGTGATTAATAAGGAAGGTTTATGTGTGTAACACATGCATATTTTAGTAGAGGGAACCTGAAAAGTTTAAAGACTTATGTGCGAAGGAGGGGCAGGACGTTAGCTAAATAGTATAATGGCTTATAAACATATAATAAATGAATTAAACGAGGTGATACAATCAATCCTGTTATTCTTAAAACACAGTTTGATCTCTATAACAGATAACCGATAAAGTAACTTTGAACAAGCGAAATAATATTGTATCACTTACGTCTCTATATCACAGTTTTAATTTTAGTATTTTTTTGTTATTTTTTGTGTTGTAGTTTTTTTATCAGTTTTAGCTTCACCCCGAGGCGTTACCCGAGGTTCTTGTTTTTACTATTTTCGTCGCAATTTTTACGTATTTTCCTCTCCACAAGAACCTTCTCAATGTCTTTAAGAAAATATTTGAAACAAGTAAAATTATAAAAAATCCAACTGTGTCAATATCTGTCATCATTATTCAATTCAGTTTTTTTTTCGTAATCACCGTTAAATATTCTTTATTTAGATATCAAACTCAAAGTATTTTAAATACATTTTTTTTGATATATTACTTTTCGGCGCCATTAATCCTTAATTTTGTTTTTTTCAATCTCCCCAGTACCACTCTCACGACTAAGACGAACCTATTAATACCACTCAAATAAAAATACGACAAGCCGTTTAGCCTGTAGGGCGTGCCAAAAAAATATACATACATACACTCGAAAAACCCTCCTTCTTTTGTAATCAGGAAAAAAATTGGTCTAGCGATTTTTGCCCTTAGTAAGGGTGGGATTATTTATTTATTTATAACATAATGCACTTTAGTACATAGTCGGACTTAATGCCTAGGGCATTCTCTACCAGTCAACCTCAGGGTAGTGTAGAAATCTTGTGAGGTAGGCGCGCATAAGTTTCGTACTTAACTATTTCAAAATATAGGGTTTAGACGAATAAAGTGCTAGAGCGAGAACAAGAGCGATTGTTCTTCCTTAATCTTTTAGTGTAAACGAAAACTTATTTACAGTATTTACACTGTAAAATAGCAACGAGCAAGACCCAACTGAAAACTAGAATCTTCAGGAAGATGCAACTGTTCGCGCGCTCCATTGCCGTTTACATCAAGGGAGCGAGCATTCTTAGAATATTCTTTAGAATCTTTTAGAGCGCAGACAGAATAACAAAAGAATGGTCTACGTCTGTTTACACTAAAAGAATTGAATAGAATGACCATTCGTTCGTTTGATGTGAATCAGTTTTAACACGTTTGGAGATAAATTTTGGCTGGCCACATTTGCTGAAGAACCGATAACCGTTGGGGTAAACGAGTTCTTAAGTGGAGATCGCGTGACGGCAAACGTAGTGTAGGACGTCCACAGGCCAGGTAGAGTGATGATTTGCGCAGGACGGTTGGCAGGAGCTGGATGCGAGAAGCCATAGATCGAACTAAGTGACGTGAAATTGGAGAGGCCTATGTCCAGCAGTGGACTGCGATAGGCTGATGATGATGAGATTAATTTTAATTTATTTGTGTTAATCAATCGTTTAAGTTCTAGGGCATGCCAAAGATACACATACATCTCGAAAAACATAACCCACTTGTTTCGAAGCCGGGTGAAAAACAAGCTTACAAAAGTCGGTTCCAAACAAATAAATAAACTTGAAGCTAATAAAATATTGTTATAACAGCCGTCTAGAAAACTTCCTTTTTAAATAAATTAAAAATAGCACATTATTGAACCTCTTTAGTTTCGATTGCTATTGTCATTTTTTAATTATACCGTAAACAATGGTCGCACATTCTATTAAAAATCAAATTCTATTATTAAATATAATCATATTTTATGTGACATACGTTTTATTGAGCATACATCATTTTAATGAACGTATAAAGACCACTTGAAAGGACAAGAGATTTTCCGAACAAACCCTTTTCATATCAAATAATACAATCTACGATTTCGTCTAAAAATAAGTCATTGACAATGGCTTAGCTTTTTAATTTACCTGACATAAGCACTGCTTTATTTGGAGTGGAGGGCCTTCTGTAATTCTTTTTTTTTATTAAATAGTGGGTGTGGTTCGTTGTTTGAAAACAAGGGTTTTTTCTTAGCTTACTTTTTTATTTTTAAACCCTAATAGTTATTTTTCGGTAAACTTCGGTTACCTATATCTTCAATAGCCTATAATAGTCTGCTGTTGGACATGGAAACAAAGTTTTGGTACACTATAACAGGATGTCCAGATAAGTTAGGTTTTTTTAGGTCTGGGACTGTAAACTGCCCATGCTCAGTCTGATGGAAAGAAAAAATGGGAAACTTACGAAGATAATCTTTTCTTCATATGCCTAACATCTACTCAAAAAAACAAGATTTTTTTAAAACATTTATCGTATTACCGCAATCTGACTGAACTTTAAACAAAACTTACATTGAGAACCTTCTCATTTTTGGAGTCTGTCAAAAATTAAATTTCAAATTTTAGAACAGAACGTTTCAAATGTATTTGAATATAGAACTTTTAGCTCTCTTAACAATACCATAGGGTGCACAGACGTGCTGAAAGTAGGCCAGTGGGTGTCGTAACACATATTGAAGGAATTTCTAAAATACATTTGCCCACATAAAATTTTGGTTTCATTTAATTAACAATGCCTTCATTAATGTTTCTAGTTTTTTGTTATTTCGAATGATAAATAAATAAATATGTTCAGACATTTTAACACACAAAAAAAATAAACGAATAAAAAACGCAACGAGGGTTAATTAAACATGTATTCTCTGTATCTACAGGTATTTATAATAAATTAAGCTAATAACCGCGATGTCGCTCGCGGATATACGTAAAAATCTTCGGTACTATATGCTGTTCCATATTATAAGTTTGTGGAGGAACGGATTTCATGTCCTTCCAACACAAAGGGAGGAACCTCCGGCCAGCCAAGGTGATCATGCCTGGAGGGCCACTCCGTAACGGTTAATGTTGGGATCTTATCTTTTTATCTTTTTTGTCTTTTTTTTTTACAACTCCCGCATTAGGAATATACAGTCCTGTGTCACGGAGTTCTTTACAAACATACATGAAACGGACACAAAGTACACCCAGACTTAGAACAATCATTTATGGATCACACAAAGTGTTGTCCCATGTAGGATTTGAACCCACAACACTTGGCGCAGTAGGAAGCGGTGTGGCGACCACTGAAACCACTAGGCCAACCGTGTAGTCAAAGTCTTGTATATATTATAGTCGGCGTGAGAACTTCTATTGCGCGATTCAGAATTAGTGATGTTTTCCCTCTGTCTCTAGTTCCTCCTCTTACTTCTTCTTTTCAAAAAACAACTCTCAACGCATTAAGAATATACATCATGTGTCGCGGGGGACTTTACAAACACACATGAACCAGACATAAAGACCACCCAGCTCGTATGGTTTTAGTCGGTTCGATTTCGACACGCCACCCCGCCGCAAGCCCCGGTAGGGTGAAGGCCCGAAGGGGTTTCCAAACGTCAAAAAAAAGCCTATACTGTCCCTCTATATCAGGTTCATGGTGGGTACAATAGCGGATGAGAGTAATTAACCCTATTTTTCCTATGAGTCTCGTAAGAATCGACTAAGAAAAAACTATACAAGAGAACAGCTTTGCACAGCGAAGTTAAACTTGAAACAAAAAACGATGTGGCATATTTAGTCAAAACCTCTTTGCTAAGGCTCTCCTAAAAGTCCAGTGTCAGCAGTAAAAATGCTGTTCTGTGGCTCTTGATTTTCAAGTGTTACTCCATTTCTTATAGGCGCTCATAGTCCAGTTGCACTCGGTGATTAGAAACAGTCACCGACGATGCGGTCAGTACCTGGATGGGTCACCGCTGGTAGCATGTTACCATGCGCGTCTCCGTGATTCGAAGGTCGTTAAGCAATCGGTCCTGGTTGTTATTATAAGAAAACAGTTGTAAAGCTTAGTTGGAGGCCTTTGGGCGGCTTGAAAACATCCAATGGCAAAATTACGTAGCCACAACGTAGTCTTGCCAGTCCCCAACGGGCACTTGGCCAGCCTGGGGACGTATGGCCTTAACACTCTCCTGAGAGGAGACCTGAGCCCAACAGTGGGACATTATGGGTTGTTGATTTAAATCCACTTCTAATTTTCCCTTCTATCTTAAAAACAAGCCGGATACACACGTTCGTACCGAAATTGAATTAAGAGATTATTCTGAATCATTAAACCCCAACCAGTCTTTAGAACGTACGTTAAATCTTAACGAGTATTTTATTATCTAGAGTGTGTTCATTTACTTACAATTGTAAGAATAAAATTTAATTGCTTCACAAGAGCTGTGGGTGAGGGTAGTTATATTTTTCAAGTTGTAATTAGTTTAAACTGGTAATTAGATTAGTCATGGGATAAGCAATCTTATTGTACTGAAAATAATAGTGGTTTTAAATCTTAACATACTGATAACTGAGTTTTGATGACTGCTTTGAACTAAAAGCTATCAATTTGAAATTACAAAACATACACTTAAATTTTATTTATTTGTACAGATGAAATTACAATAACTTTTTAATTGGAGATATAAAAGAAACATTAAACTGCAACCCAGTTTTCTTTGGATCCATCTTATGAAAATGATGAAGGTACTGTTTTCAATAAATTTGTATTCTGTTTATATGGTTACCCAGACCTCATGTCATTGTATATTCAAAGTAAGCTCCGCACGTAATGCTATGATGAGTAATTCATATATATTTAAAGCTAAAACTTATTTATGTCTACAAAACCATTACGTACATTACATAAATATTCAAAGCAATATCAAAAGGAGAAGTAATTAACACTCTTACAAACTAGAAACTTATAAACTGTTTCACAAAGTTGGCGGGATTCATATCGCGTGCCGCCATCTTGACACGTTCCGTTTCTAGTTACTGTGTTGCCAACCGTGAAAATAATATCCGCCGTTGTGTGAATATAGTCTTTGAGGCTAGATTATTTAAATTTTTTTGTTCGTGCGGAAATTTTTGAAATCGTCGTCTTTAATAATATATCTAAGATGTTTAAAATTATATAGAGCCAAATATTTTAATACATTTTAGTTTATATTAAGAGTATAAGTATAATTATATGCGAATGCAGATAATGCAGCATGGTAACCCATACTATGGCGGCCTATCGAGGTGGTTCTGCATCATTGAGCAAACAAAACATGACAGCACGAATACCGTCACTTTAGGTTGGTCTTCTGTGAGAAAGTAGTACCTAACGCCTTTCTTATTGGTAACGGGCCTGGAATATCCTCAAGAATGTCTTTCGCCCATTGGGGAGGAGAAGGGGTCTGTCGGACTCTTACCGGCTAAAAACCACCACGGTGTTCCCTTTGCTTGCCTATACCCATGGGGGCGAGAATCGCAATTGCATTCTTCCGCCACCCCCAACAGGCATAGACCCGTCTCACCTAAAACGAGCCCCGTCATCCGTTTTGACCGTCACCCATCGGTCGCATTTCTATAATGGTGCACACGGAAAAGTACCGGTCGAGCCGGCCCAACTGTACTAAAATTAATAAATTCAAAATCAATTATTTAACCATGACACTAATGTCATTTATTAACGTTAAATTAAAGTTACAGTTAAAAATTATAGATTGACACAAACAGACGTCACAACATGGTCGGAATTGTCAAGGTAAATTAGATGAAAACACCAATATGTACTGCCTGTTTGTGTTGATTCCTTAACGCGAAGAGGAAGCGCTAAAGAAGAGATGAGAAGAAATTCTTCTTCTAAAAGCTAAAGGCAAAGAAACTGTATTAGTAGAATAAGCCTTTGTTGTTTACTAATTGATTGTTGGACATCTCCATCTTTGGCACTGGTTATTGTAAAGGTTTTCAGTTTTCATCGAAATCGGATCGTTTGCTTAATTAATATCGAACTAACCTTAATATTTTAATTTATCATCATCACCACCCTCTGCCAGTTCACTGTTAGACACAAACCTCTCGAATTGCACTCAACTTGGTTCGATCCTAGGCTTAAATAAAACTTATGTAAGCTTATCTTTATTTAGCAAGTTTTCTTAATGCAAAACTTATTCAAAACTAACACTATTTAATATTTTAAAAAAGTTTCAAGTATAAGAATTATTGAAAGTTAAATGCTAACGATACCTGTTTTAAAGTTCAAAAAATTTGAAATAATCAACTACTTAGAGTTAATTACAAATACACTAATTAAATATACAATACAGGTACTAGAGCCACGCTGTTTTCAGCCCGGCTCGACTGAAACGGTACTACCAAGTTCTGGTCAGAAGATCAACGTAAAACGACAGCGTTCGTGATGTCGTGTTTTTTTTTTTTTTTTAAGCTGCCTAAATGACTCTGCCCTGCCTGGTGGAAAGCATGAGCAGAATCCAAGAGTGGTGGTCGCCATCCTCAATCCGAAAAAGAACAATGCAGTATGGTGACCCACACTATGGCGGCCTGGGGGGAAAGAGGATGGTGAGGGGGATAGGGGGCGTTGGATTGGGGTATGGGCCCTGGTATCCTCACTCACTCGATGAAACACAGCGTAAGCGCTGTTCCACACCGGTTTTCTGTGAGGCCGTGGTGTCACTCCGGTCGAGCCGGCCCATTCATGCCGATGCGTGGCTCTCCCACGGTTTCATTGGTGAGTGCGAGACCGGAGGCCCAACGATACAGAAGCATCACTAGACCACCATGGTGTGGGTCACCATGCTGCATTGTTGCATACTGCATTCGCAGAGAGTATGATGACCACCACACTTTGATTTTACTCATGGTTTCTATCAGACAGAAGAGTCAATTTAGCATACCATAAAAAAATGCGCTCCAATAGCGCAGTCGTGGTTTGTATGGATGACAGAACCTTGATAGATGGTTTAAGAGCCGGTGAAGATCGACTTACACCCATTCGATAACCAGATCGAACTTTTTTTTAATTGTATCAATTAAAGAACACTGTGATGGCTTGCCTATCGCAAAAATTTCAAGACTATTTTTTTTCATTATTTTTATTGATTCTTTTTTTTTCTCAGGCAACCCTTACACCATTGGATTACTTATTAAATTGCCTTTATTTTGCTACCAATTTCGATTAGTTATTAGTTCGGTGTATTTACCTAAATTGATTTACCTGTTCATACCTGTTGAAAGGAAGCTATAAAGAAATAAGTAAGCAAGTCTACTTAACCATATTCTCTATATAGAAACTTAACATTTAGTTGGTTATTAATAGGGATAAAAAATGAATTTAATTTTGAAATAAGTCATGACAGTTTTTTAATAGGCAAGCTAATACAAATATGTTTATTAATTAATACAATTTCGTACAATCATTCAAGTTGAACACCAACATCGGATCAATCGATTAACAAACGGATTGACAGAAAATATACAAGATTTGAGTTTATATTATTAAGTTTAATGTTTGTTTTCAATCAACAACCCATAATGTCCCACTGCTGGGCTCTGGTCTCCTCTCGGGAGAGGGTTAAGGCCACATGTCCCCACGCTGGCCAAGTGCGGGTTGGGGACAGATTTGGGAAGTGCGGATTGGGGATGTCTGTTTCAAAGTGTTGTTATTAGGCTTTTGACAACTAATTAATATTAATAATAATATAACCTTTATTTTATTATTAATATTAATTCATTCAAATGAGACTAATAGTTTCAGAGATTTTTGCGATTAAAAGAAAAGAAACAAACGCTTCGATTCTGAAAGGTTTACAGACACAGATTTAATGGTCGTGCTTTTCACACAACATTTGTCCTGGATGGGAAACGAATCTACGACTTGTGGCTCAGTTGTCAAGACCTCTAAACACTACCACTCAGCCACCAAAGGCCAGTCAAAATATTTTTTCCTATTACGAATTACAAATTGAAATATCTACCTTTTACATAAACGATATAAAAACAAATAGAAGTTATTCCTTATAATGATTGTTTAGTTCAAAACAACGGGATAAAATTGGCATCAACCCGTATACATACTCGGTGAAAATTGTGCCTCTATTGTTCTACGGGCGGCAATTCCACTGTCTAGAGATGTACCATAATTCTATCGACATCGATCAACGTAGCATAAACTTATGATGTAACGATTTCCTTAAATGAATGAAATTTGAATTCCTAATAATATTTATTTTAATAAATATTTTTTTGGTTCATTTAAGAACATACGCACGCCATTTTGATGGTTTGAGTTATTATAACGTAAGCAATTAGAAAAGTCAAACAAAATTTAAATATTTTCTAAAAAAAGAGCAAAAATATGTCGATATTTTGGGTGTAGTTCAGGACACATTTTGGCAACAATTTCATTATAAGGTGCTGTCAGCATATGCCAAGTTGAACTGATCACAGCCAACGCAACGCAGGTCAATTAAAAATCATATATTTAACGTAATCATTTTAATTTCATATACATACAGAACTACTAGCTGACTCGAGAAACTTTTTCTGTGTTTGTCTTAGGTGTTCATCTACCCTATCTTGGGCAGGCCTTTAAAAGACAGATTTCAAGAGACGTGAAAATCGGTTAGTTTGTTTCGGAATTCACCGTGAAACTAGAACAATGTGATACGAGAATTAATATAATAGACTAACTGGTACCGGCAAACTTTTTTACCGCGGGAGAGCCACGCTTCGGCATGAATGGGCCGGCTCGACCGGAGTGATACCACGGCCTCACAGAAAACCGGTGTGAAACAGCACTTACGCTGTGTTTCATCGAGTGAGTGAGGATACCGGAGGCCCATACCCCAATCCAACGCCCCCTATCCCCCTTCCCCCCAGGCCGCCATATTGAGGGTCACCATGCTGCATTGTTCTTTTACGCATTGAGAATGGTGACCACCACTCTTGGATTCTGCTCATGCTTTCCATCAGGCAGAGCAGAGTCATTTTGGCAGCTTATATATAAAAAAAAAAAAAAAAAAGACTTCGATAGAACATAAAAAAAAAATTATAAACTTTCCAAGTTTCCGAACTTGTTTTAGTATTTACGCCCGTCTCAACTTCCACACCTTCGGTTTTCTCTTAATTTTCTTCAATAAAAACCATTTCCTGGCAATAAAAAACACATAAAACAATAAACAATCGATCGGTAGCTATGCGCGTACAACGAATCAATTATATTTACATAGATTTTGCATGGGCATGAACCTGAACTGTAAAAAGTTAATATAAAGTTTATTAACTATCGATGTTGGTACAAATGTTACGTGGCGCGTATCTAAACCACTTGTTGTACGCCAGGCCCGTAATTTTCTCGACACAACTCTATCGAAAGAAGCAAAATGTTCCGTCAGTTTAACGGATAAACACCAACTTTTTGTTTACATGTTTATATAAATATCTGGAGAGTAATCAGCCCTTAGGATAACAAAATAAACCTTTATAAATTAAGAAGTAAATACTGTAATTGGCTCTAATGAAAATAAGTATTTTAATGTCTATATACTATAGAATATGTCAATGAAAACTCTGACAAAATCGGTTTAGCTGTTCAAGAGATTAGCCGGAGCAATAAGACGGAGAGACAAAGATACAGATATACAATTTTTTTAATAATAGAATAGAACAGAATAAACTTTATTGTACACCAGTTAAAACAGTTTACATTCAGGAGCATAACATATTACGACCATGTACAAATGGCGGCCTTATCGCTAAAAAGCAATTTCTTCCAGGCAACCTTTAGATGGACAAATTGACTGTAGAAATTCGAATCCGTAGGTAATTCGGTGTGAAAAAATAAATAAATAAAGGAAATCATTCAATTAAGATAAATAACAACAATAAAAGATTTAGTGTTACACATTAAGGCTTTGTACAATACAGGCAGTAAGGCTGAGAGCATTCGACAAGCAAAAACCTTAACTGTATTTAAAAAGCTGGTGAAGGAGTACTACTTGTCATTGTCAATACTTGAATAGGATATTTATGGATTTGTATATTTGTTGTATAGTTATTTGTGTAGGTTTCTGTTATTTGCTTATTAATGCATGGGTATGGAGAACGAGTGTGTATTTGAGCAGGTATAAACCTCTTTTGATTTATTTTTATTATTGTTACTATTTTTATTTTCTTTTCCTTTTTCTCTTTTTTTTCCTTTTTATTTTTTAAATTCTTATTGTAATAATTGTATTTATTGTGTGTACTACTAAAAATCATACGTAACAATCTGATGTCCATGATGGTTGTCTGGAAGAGATCGCCGTGAGCGATAAGACCGCCAATTGTTGTAGTATTCCTTTTTGTCACTCATTTTATTTAGTATTTTGTAATATGAACGCAATGAAGATAAATAAATAAATAAAAAAAAATTAATACAGTCAAATAAATACATAAATATATACAATATCTACACTTTCGATATAAATGAATAAAAAATAATAATAATAAACTTCAGAACTTACGAAGATAGGTAATGTTCTTTGAGCATTTTTTTGAAAATGGGCAAAGATTTGGTACTCCTTTATTTATTATAATAGTTATTTTTAATTCTAATATTTATTTTGAATTCCGTTAAGTAATGTATATATTCTTTCATAGGCATTTAGCTAGAGATTGTTAATTTGAAGTTACAAACAGATCCCTTTTATTTATTTGTATAGATGCAAGTTTATTGCCTCGGTGGTGCAGAGTGAGCGTGTACGCTGAGGTATCGGGTTCGATTCGTCAGACCGAATGTTTGTATGATCTACAAATATTTGTTTCGGAGTTTGGGTGTTTCATAATATTCTGTTTTTTTTTAAGACAACTTCCGTGTTGTGGACATACATCCTGTGGCACAGGGACTTTACAAACATACATGAAACGGACACAAATTACACCCAGACTTAGAACATCAATTTGTGGATCACACAGCGTGTTGTCCCAAGTAGCATTTGAACCCACGACACTTGGCGCAGTAGGAAGCGGTATGGCGATCACTTCTTTTTATTGAATAGGGGCAAACGAGCAGACTTATCGCCTGATGGTAAGCAATTACCGCCGCCCATGGACACCCGTAACACCAGAGGCGTCACAAGTACGTTGCCAGCCATGGGGGATGGGGGAGGGGATGAGGGGAAGGGTTGGTTTTTTTTATGGTTTAAGGGGCAAACGAGCAAACGTATCGCCTGATGGTAAACGATTACCGCCGCCCATGGACACCCGTAACACCAAAGGTGTCACAAGTGCGTTGCCGGCCTTTGGGGGATGAGGAGGAGGATAGTGGGAGGGAATGGGATATGGGCCTCCGGTATCCTCACTCACTCGGTGAAACACAGAGCAGCCGCTGTTTCACACCGGTTTTCTGTGAGGCCGTGGTATATCACTCCGGTCGAGCCGGCCCATGCATGCCGAAGCGTGGCTCTCCCACTGTATAACATCCATTCATACTTACAAACATTTTGCGTTTATAATATTAGTAGAACTAAAAGTTTTAATTTAGTAGTAGTATTTTTGTTATTAGTTTAGTAAAAACTTTAATCAAATCTAACTTACCAACACAAAAACCGAATCTAGTGAATCTAAAACAGTTTCTTAGTAAGACTGCAGAACCCTAAAACGTTGAAAGCCTTTGAACACAGGTACGTTATCCGGTTTGCGGTGAGTTTTCGAGAAAATTTTGATATTTAAAGTTGATTTATATTACCATTCAGACCACGGCTAAAATGGTTCAAGAATTTCTGAACGTACCTTTTTAAATATAAGTTTGATTACATTATTATTTTAACCGATTTCATAATAGAAGGAGGTTCTCAAGTGGTTCTCAATTCGACTGTTTTTTCTTATGTTTTGTTACCTCAGAACTTTCGACTGCGTGAACCGATTTTGATGACTATTTTTTCATTTCAAAGCAGGTGCATCCCGCGTTTTCTTAAAATATAACGTCTTGTTTAACATCCCTTTCCTATTTATTTAAGTGCTAACTAACAGAAACTATAAATAAGCAGTACCTTTCTTATTACGCGAGGAATGCTTGTGCAACAACATCCCTTTCCTATATATTTAAGTGCTTATTGAGAAACTGTAAATAAGCAGTACCTTTCTTTTTACGCGGGGAATGCTTGTTGCATCACACCCTCTATGGTTAGGTGACACGAAGGTCTGTCCCACCAGGACACGACGCTCAGATTTCCACTCTCCAGCGTGTGCTGGGCGGAGTCCAGTTAGGACCTACAGTGGTGGCATTGTACCGTAAACTAAGCAGTACCTGGATGACCGAGCTTAGCTTGGTATTTTTTTTCAGGAAATTTTCTAAAACTGAATCCTAGCTAGATCGATTTTTCGTGCCTGAAACCCTCTGCATAATAAAGTTCATGAAAATGGTTGTAGCCGTTTCCGAAATTTAGATATATACAGGAATTGCCCATTCATCATCATCAGCCTATCGCAGTCCACTGCTGGACATAGGCCTCTCCAATTACACGCCACTTAGTTCGATCTATGCTTCTCGCATCCAGCTCCTGCCAACCGTCCCGCGCAAATCATCGCTCCACCTGGCCTGTGGACGTTCTACACTACGTTTGTCGAGACGCGGTCTCCACTCAAGAACTCGTTTACCCCAACGGTTATCGGTTCTTCGGCAAATGTGGCCAGCCCACTGCCACTTCAACTTGCTAATCCTGTGTGCTATGTCGATGACCCTGGTTCTTTGTCGGATCACCTCGTTTCTGATGCGATCCCTTAGAGAAACGCCAAGCATAGCCCTCTCCATAGCACGCTGAGCGACTTTGAACTTATGGACCAGTCGAAACGTAAGTGTCCATGTTTCGGCTCCGTATGTCATTACGGGTAGGACGCACGCATTAAAAGACTTTCGGAATTGCTCATTTAAAGGTGTTAAATAGATAGATGTTTCGCGTCGAATCTATCAATGAATAATTTAAACAAAGATTAGTTGCAGGTCTTATGCTTATTCTAAAGGTACATCATGTCCTACCACATTATGCGGTGTGCAAATATTAAAATAACAGAAATGTCAAAAGTCAAATTATTTAAACAATTAAAATTACCGAAATGTCAATTAATTTAACAAGTAATGTCAATACAAATTAACATGTAATATTAACACCAAATGCAAGAAGCAAAAAAGGTTTCATATAGTACAAACAAGTAGATGAGAAATTTTCAATCAATCTTTTTCTACAATTACTATTCTCTGGTGTCATTGGCTAATATTTATTTTGATCACGTGACTTAGCGTTGAGAGATGTTATTCCCATACGTTTCTTAGTTTTCCTTTGACATTGATGCTTTTAGGATGTCAACTTAGGTAGAAGGATAGTTCCTTTTAATTTAACATCAAGGTGGTGCGTTCTCAAGACGATAATTCAGTTTTATTTTTTGATACAACTCTATACGACGCATAACTAGGAACACATCCTGTGTGTGGGACTTAATAAACGTTCATGAAACCGACACAACAAACACCCGGACTAAGAATAACAATTTGTGGATTACACAAAGAGTGGTCCAATGTCGGGATAATCTCCACAACCCTCAGCGCAGTAGGAATAAAGGAAGAGAAAAAATATTTAAACATTACTTATATCGTCAAATGATTTGGTTTTATGTGTGTAAATATAAGTTTGAATCTTATCTCCGGATTTTTATAATATTATTAAAACCATAGGCAACTAACCCATTGACATAACAAGTACTTAATACCATACGATAAAACGAGGCAAAAGCATCACTCATGCAGCCAATTACTGTCAAAGCTTAGTCGAATTATAATATTACTAAACATCAAATACTAATTATGCGATAGAAAATAAGCTCTATATCAAAATTTTGACACAGTGTTATTGATTTCGATAAATTCGTCGAGTAGGCCGCGTAAAATCCCGTGTTGCGTGTTAAAAAAGATAAATAAATACTTTGATTTTTGTTTATGGGTTTTTGTACCTCAGTTAAGGAGGTTATTTATGTTAAGAAACAGCGTATTGTGTGAGAGGTGAACATTAAAATTAAAAAGGAACTATAGTAACATACCCTTTATCAAATAATATAAATATGCTACAAGAGGCCAGAATGCTAAGGAGGGAACTGGACTTATCATATTTCCGACTTCTACAGTTTTCTTCTGTTTAATTTCATTGCGGGTTCCAAGACAGTTTTATTTTTCTTTGGACTTTGCGAATCCAAAGCGTGATCTAATTACTACACTAATACATTTACGAAGTAAAATGTAAATGTATTCAGAAACCAATATTTAATAGCTATTTTTAAATTTTAATGCGCTCTTAGCCCAGTTGCACTCGGTGATTAGAAACACTTAACGAGGGTAAGCAATGATAGTGCGGTCAGTACCTGGATGGGTGACCGCTGGTGGCATGATACCATGAGCGTCTCCGTGATTTGGAGGTTGTTAAGCTTAGTGGGAGGCCTTTGAGCGGCTTGGAAACATCCAACGTTGTCTTGCCAGCCGCCAACCCGCACTCGGCCACCGTGGGGGCGTATGGACTTAGCCCTCTCCTGAGAGAAGACCCGAGCCCAGCAGTGGGACGTTATGGGTTGTTTATAATGTTTAAACAATAAAGCTCTTCTCGAAGGAGACACTTATTTATAGCTGTAGGATATTACATTTTTTTAAATCTACAGATTTTTTTTACTATTTTAACGTTACGTGAAAATGCAGCGTAATTGCCTCTGTGGCTACATTTACAAAAAAAAGTATATAAGTATTAATATCAGTTTTCTAGTACTCATAATACAAGTTCTGCTTAGTTTGGGACTAGATGGCGTTGTGTGTTAAATGTCTGAGCAATTGCGCTATAATCTATCTATATAATATATCTTCGCGAAGGTTCCATGACTATGAGAATAAGGGAGTCTGTAACTTACAAAAATACCACCGATAAATATTTAAGTACTTGCTAAGTGGTTACGCAATTTGTTTGATATATTTGTTCAATTAAACCGCTGACGTTTTGGTTTAAAATTATTTATTAAGTGGGAAGCCATCTTTTGGCATAAATGGGTAGGCTCGACGGAGTGACACCATAGCCCACGGGCACAGCCTCAGAGAAAACCGGAGTTAAGAAATTTTTACTACCTCGGTGGCGCAATGACGTCTCATTTTCAATTCCGTTCAATATATATTACGGAGTTTGGGTATTTTCTATTTATGACTTTCCAAGAAAAAGGTATATATTATGTATTTATATCAGTTAGTTTGGGACTAGATGGCGTTATGTGTCAGATGTCATCAGTGTGGTGGATTAAGAATATAGAGTGTTATAACCCAACTCATCTGTCTCATCCCGTGGGTGTCTTAAGAGCCGCCTAATAGTAGTGCTAGTAAAAAACCTCCTTGCTAAGAGGAGGCATTTGTGTCTCGACTTGATATACGGGTATCTGCGGATAGCTTTAGTCGCGGAGAGACTGGCATCGGAAATCCGTAACCCTGAGGGGGATCTGAATTCGAAGGTTGAACTAGTTTTTAGTCACTTTAGGCGGGACGGGTTTTCCCCCCCATCCGCTTCACAAGCCAGACGCGAGGGGGTGACGTCACGCGTGTGCCGAACGTCGCCTAAATTAAGAGTTTACCATCAGATGACGGAGCCCGCATCAGTGCGGGCAGGCGCTGGGAGGGGTCCGGATGGCGCAAGAAAGCGGTTCCCGGATCTCTCCCGTCTCAGGCGCAGAGTGGCACACCGTGTGGTTTTAGTCGGTTCGATTCCAACACACCGCCCCGCCGCAAACCCCGGTGGGGTGAAGGCCCGAGGGGGTCTCCACACGTAAAAAAAAAAGAAAAAAAAAGTTTTTAGTCACTTGGACTCAGCTACTGACTGATTTCCCAATAACGATTGTTATACGTGTTCCTGACAGCTGGGAACTGGGCTCGGAGGCTTCAAACACAACCAAAATTCCAAACTCCAGGCTGTTTTTAAAAATTTCTTGTAAGAAAAGCCTAACGGCAGTCCGACCCGGACAACGAACTGAGACCTCTTGATCGGCAGTCGCTTACGCTAACCGCTAGACGAACCAAGGAGGCTGGCCTCTATATCATAAAAATACGATCGACAAAAATAAACCTTATGACAAACATTTGCGCGGGAAAATATTATACCAAAAACTGTTTTTTATTCGCAAACTAAGTGGTTTATTCAGCCTAACACCGGCAATGCTAGTTGATTTTATTTAAAAACGTTTAAAATTTTCATTGTTGGCGTCCATTTTGTAGAGGTAAATACATTTTTGACACCTTTTGAAAACTAATTACAGAGTTCAAAGGCCCTTCAGAGACATTTTGAACGGACGCCGCCATGTTATCTTGTACCAAAAGACAAGCTTTGCGGTTGAATACTTTAATTTTTTATGTTGGCAACTTGAAATAACCTTGCATCTCAGAGTTTCGCAAACAATAGCTTTGTTTGTAGGCTTACATTCAAAATTCCTAACGATGAGTTTTTTAATTTTTTAGTAACACTCCTGGAATTAATTACTAAAGTAAATAATATAATAGAATAAATAAATATTGTTAATCGACGGATTACTTCCGAGCCACGGCCAGCACGGCCTCGCAGAAAACCGGTGTGACACAACGCTTGGACAGTGTTTCACCGAGTGAGTGAGGATAACGGAGGCACATACCCCAACACCTCCCCAAATACACATCTCTATCCCCCAAGACCGGCAACGCATTTGTGACGCTTCTTGTGTTGCTAGTGTCCACGTCTGCTCGTTTGCCCCTATTAAGAATAAAAAAGCAAGCATAAACCTCCTTACTAAAGTATTTTGGCTATTTATGGCTGTTGATATGATGACAACAGTGAATAAAGTTTGAGAAACTTCATATAAAAACAATCACCTGCCATTACATACCCACTTATAACAATCAAAATTTCACACACACATAAATTGATTACATATGTGTCATTACAGTGTAACGATTAGGCCCATTTGAGCATATACTTTGACAGAACGCCTACTGTACCGTGTGGCTCTATGTTAGTACCACACGAGTAAAGTAAAGTAAGAGTTTGGGGACGAAAGGGTAGGGAAGGTACAGGTTTGGCATACTAAGCTTGTCAGTCATATAGAGTAGGAAAGAATAAACATGATCATAGACAGAGATAGTGGTAGGACGACGTAACAAATATATACAAATCCATACTAGCCCACATACTAACATTATAAATTCGAAAGAGACTCATGTCTGTTTAGTTTTCAAGGAGAGAAATTTGACATGGACATACTTTGACTCTTGAAGAAGGACATACGCTACTATTTACTGCGATAATCGACACACAGGAGGAGCTGAGGGCAAAGGCTCGTTACAGATAATTACACCTAGACAGAGGACATAGTCCTGATCACTACACAATCACATGTCCTGTGTATAGAACGTACAGAATCCGGCTTAATAGTCAGGATCGCCAGCCACTACACCAACAAAACTGTCTTACTTATTTCTTCTGAAAACGGTTCTTGTATACAATCTGCCTTAAACAACATCACCAACAGGCTTAATACTCCACTGCTAGACATACGCCTTCCTTTAGAAAGGAGGTTTTGGTCTTTTATATCGCAATGGTCAGACGGGTTGGTATACGGTTTGTGTCAAGTGTTCCTTCTCTTCGCAGTGCTATGGTCCTGGTAGTTTGCTCCCTCAGTTGGCTCTTACGACATACATGTGATGATGACGTGACCCACAGATAATCATTAACAACACACTGTCCACAAGCCTCTCCGCAGATAGATGTTTGGCCTGCCATACCACTCTGGCCAGACGGGTCGGTATAAAGCTCCGTTCAAGTTGTCCTTCCCTGTGCAGTGCTGTGGTCCTGGTTGTTTACTCCCTCAGTTGGCTCTTACGTCATACACGGGATGATGACGTGACCCACATATAATCTTTAATAGCCCACTGTCCACAAGCCTCTCCGCAGATAGATGTTTGGCCTGCTATACCAATCTGGCCAGACGGGTCGGAATAAAGCTCCGTTCAAGTTGTCCTTCCCTGTGCAGTGCTGTGGTCCTGGTAGTTTGCTCCCTCAGTCGACTCTTATGACATACACGATATGAATGCGGGTGACAACACTCAAGATTCTTAATGCGTCACTATAAGGATAACTTTCTACTCCAATAAAGTAGTCGAATCAATAATAGTTTTACTAGAATAAGACGTAATAAGCCCACATTATTTAAAATACCATTATTTAAAACAACATCAGCTTTTTACCTTCATACTTCTACATACCAAGTGTTAGGCGGTGACAAAAGTGTCTATGTTTGACTACGCGTACTAATTAATTAATGTTGCCATAAATATCCCTAACTATAGGCCATTTGAACCGATAATATCATTACTGAAATGCCCTATAATTGTTCGAGTTAACAATGTTCGTGTTAGTTCTGCACTCTGTCGTGTGTGTTGGCGGGTTACATTAGCTTGATGCGCAAACAGTTTCGACCGAATGTCAAATTGTTTGCTCAAAACGCTATACGACGAATATTTAAATTTAGAACAGGTTATTATTAAAAAATAATGTCGCCCGTTTTCAAGAGCCTATCTTCTATGTATCTATGCAAACAAATAAAATTAGAGTGTCTGTTTGTAATATTAAAATAACTGCTTTTTACTAATTGCACACAAAAAACAACTTTTTTTTACAATTTTGATCTGTCGTCTGTTCCGGCTTATCTCAGGAACAGCTAGACCGATTTTGACGGGACTTTCACTTGCTAGATAGCTGATGATTTAAGGAGTATTTTAGGCTACTTTTTTAGACTTGCTTTGCCCAGTGGTGATATCCGTGGCTGTTGTAGTACGCGGGTAGCGTCGTGGGGCTCACCCAGTCTCTACATAGAACTGGAGACAGTCTAAATATATATTTTTTAAATAAAATGAATATATGCTTCAATTTTTTCACTCTTATGCAGAATCAATTCCGTTTCACTATTTGACAGATTTACTTGTCCAAAAAAAAGGAAACTCCTTTTATGGAACACTAGTTTATGCCCGCGGTTCCACCCGCGTATATGTCGGTTTTCGCTGCAAATAGTAGCCTATGTGTTATTCTGATGTATCAGCTATATTACTGTACAGTTTTATCCAAATCCGTTCAGTAGTTTTTACGTGAAAGAGTTACAAACATCCATCCATACAAACATTCGCGTTTATAATATTAGGATAGATTCAGATCGTTTTCAATAACCAATATATTTAGTCACGTCTTGCTTCGTGCAACTTTAAAATAATAATCATCTTTTGGTTTCGGACAGGATTCTTACGAATTCTTTCCCTTACTGCTTTAATCGTACTAACATTACGTGGACAGCCATATTATTTTCTGCAATAAATAGAGGAATATGGATAGGTATAAACCTATCAAAATCCCGGTACCCAAACATTTGATTAATAAAAAGCTTATGTAGGATTTAAAAAAAAATTTTGGCTCCATACTTACTTTATGTAATACAATCACAGTGATTCGGTTCTCTTTATCATCCCACTCCGTTTTAATATCACAAAATACTTCACAATATATTGGCGCGAAAATAAGAAAACAATCGTATAAAGATGACAGATTCCAAATTCAAAAATAATGTTTTTTTAATTTTTAATTGTGACAGTGGGGAACAAATAACCGTTGGGGTAAACGGGTTCTTGAGTGGAGACCGCGTCTTGGCAAACGTAGAGTAGGACGTCCACAGGCCAGTTGGAGTGATGATCTGTGAAAGACGGCTGGCAGGAGCTGGATGCGAGAAGCCAAGGAACGAACTAAATGGCGTGCCATTGGAGAGACCTATGTCCAGCATAGACACATGAAGATGAATTGTATCAGTATTAATGGCCAGACTAAGTATATATCGAAGAGCTTTAAACAAACAGTTCTTGTATAAAATATATATAATCTGAATCTCGGAAACGGCTCCAACGTCATGTGTTCTGTGTTAGCTTTCGTCCGCGGTTCCACTCGCGTGTATATCAATTATCGCGATAAATAGTAGCCTATGTCCTTCCTCAAGAAACAAAGTACTTCTATGCCGAATTCAACAACAGATACACAGGGTTACTTTCGAATTTATGACATAAGTATGAATGTATGAGATCTAAAATATTTAAGTCCGTTTATTGGTAGGCCTATATCTTGTCTGAGATCAAACGACTGTGGGCTGTTTCAAGTTAAAGTTACACTTAGTTTTTACTACACACAATAATTGTAGTGAGCGGGAATCGAATTCGTCAACCCCAAGTAGACATGTATGGCTCGTCCTACTTTAACTTGCTCTGTGATGCAACTCAAAGTATTCCATCGTATTGTTTATACATTTCATTGAAAAACCCCACACATTGAAAACGAAATCAATAGCATAGACAAGGAGTGGTAGCGTTGAAAGTAGCTACAGAACTTTTTGTATAACGTTTAGAAGCCGTGCCGTATGACAAATGGCGGCAAATATCACTTTTTAGGGTTCCGTACCTCAAAACGAAAAAACGGAACCCTTATAGGATCACTTTGTTGTCCGTCTATCTGTCAAGTTTTTTGCTGATTAACGCGTGGAGGTATCAAGCTGAAATGCATATCAAATACTGAGGTCAACTGTCCCTTGTCTTCAGATTCTAAACTAACGCAATCTAAAGATACAGTCGTTTATCCCGAAAATTTTCGACAGCCGTTAGATCGAACTAAGTGGCGTGAAATTGGAGAGGCCTATGTCTAGCAGTGGACTGCGATAGCCTGATGATGATAATGATGATGATGTAACGGAATCACAACCTACAGGGTAATTCCGTTAACTCATAATCTTGAAATGTGGTACGAAGCAACGTCTTATATTACAGATAAAAGAATAATTACTAAGAGCATAATTTTTTTGTTATTTCACATAATATAATTAAAGGATGGCCGATTTTTTTTACCAGGCTACGGTAAAGCCAAAAGCAAGTTTATATGTTTTTAATTTTGAACTCTATGTATGAAATCGGTTAAGCCGTTTCTGATATTATCGAGCACAAAATTCTAAAAATCATTGTTTTGAGTTCTATTGAGTTCGTAAAGTTCCTATAATAGTTCTTCTTATAAACCTTCCATGTACATATAGCGACCAGTTACGATTTTATTATAGGCATTGATTTAAAAGACTAAGGGATCTCTACGAACCTACCATCAATAGGACTTCTAATGCTATTCTTTTTTCTATGGTTTCAGCAACAACAATGCGTATGTTCCTAGCCGCCATCTTAGTTATGTCGGCCATGTTGTCGTGCGCGGCACAGGCGCAGTATCCTCGCCCTCGCCGCCCCGAACGCTTCGACACTGCTGAACAGATATCCAACTATTTGAAGGAGCTTCAAGAATACTACTCTGTGCATGGAAGAGGACGGTGAGAGCTTTTTTTAAGCATCATCATCTTCATCAACGGCTATTAGTACTCTAATGACATAGATACCGTGGGAGAGCCACGCTTCGGCATGAATGGGCCAGCTCGACCTTAGTGGTACCACGCCGTCTCAGAACATTGGTTTGTAACAGCGCTTGGGCTGTGTTTCACCTGGTGAGTTAGGATACCTGAGGCTCATACTCCAACCCCTCCTTCTATCCACCTCCCCATCTCCTTGTGACGCCTTTGGTGTTGAGGGTGTCCATGGAGGTGGTAATCGCTAACCACCAGGTGATACATCTGCCCGTTTGCCACCTACGAGTATTCCATAAAAAATGAAAGGGCAGTTATCCGTACGGATTTTTCCGGATTTTCCTCAGTAGAAAGCGCCCGGGCAGCACCCGGGCGGGGTATCATTTTTCTATTGGAGGCAAACGAGCAGACGTATCGCCTGATGGTAAGCGATTACCGCCGCCCATGGACACCCGCAACACCAGAGACGTCACAAGTGTGTTGCCGGTCTTTTAAGAAGGAGTACGCTCTTTTCTTGAAGGTTTGAAGAGTTTCATTTGGTATTTATGGTTATTTTTTAAACATTACATAATTAATTACGTCTTTATTAGTCATACTTTATAATTTGTTAATGAAAGCAAAAAACAAATATACATATTTATAAAAATATTTCTGACTGTCAGATTTAAAATACCGCGTAAAGTGAAAAATGTAAAATTATGACTTAATTAGCTTATTTATATTAAATAAATGACCAAATTGAAGTGTTGCGCTTAAGCGCATTGTCATTACTTATGTCGCCTAGCAAACAATTTAAACAAACAACTATATACTGCTTATTACGGCTGGGGGAACATCATCAAGTTCGCGACATATAGAAGCAAAGAAGTTTGCGGCGCCACGGAGTGATTCGTGTGTCAGAGTTGAGTGAACTGGCAAAAACAATTTGGTTGTTTTTTAAATTGCTGGCTATCCTGATGTGGATATACTACTTTAGAACACTTAAAAACCTACCTACCTAGTTACATTATTTTCTTAACAGCGTATCGTATCATATTATAGCTATTGGGCCTTTTATCCATATCGCCATTAACCAGTTCGAAAGACCATCCAAAAATTATGTCCCATGTCAGTGGGTGATTCAAAGAAATGTAACTGTGGCGATTTCCACATACAGCGCAACAGAAAAACATAACAACGCTATCTACCGAAGGTACGTTGAACTATGAAGTAACTGAATCGCGCAATAGAAGCTCTCGCGCCGATTATTATGTATTACAACATCCCATCATCAACCGTTAGGCAGTGGCCCGCCAGGCATGATCACCTAGCCTGGTCGGAGGATTCTCCCTTTGTGTTGGAGGGACATGTAACCCGTTCCTTCACAGAACCATAGATAAGGTGGTCCTTAGTATCCGTGACGTTGCATTTCAAAACCCACACCGATAATACTAACTAGCCGATCCGTGCCCACTTCATTGGGCGTAAACTGCCCGCTTTTCTTCAACTTGTTTTACAAATACTACTAATTTTAACTGAATTTTTTGTTCAATCATATTAAAATATGACCTATGTTACTCCTGAATAGTGTCTCTTTCTGTTAATGAAAGAATTTTCAGGATCGGATCAGTACTTCCGAAGATTACCCCTACAACCATACAAACAATGTTAGAAATTTTACCTGTTTACAATATTAATATATATTCCAAAGTAACTGTCTGTCTGATATTGGTCGAATCATGATTCTTAAAAAAGGACATGGGCCATTTTTACAGCGATAACCTACAAAAAAATCTCGTCTAATATATACAAACAAATACTAAGTTCCAAAACGGGAAATAAAATTACTAAAAGTAGTGCTAACAATTGTTAAATTCGTAACTACTGGTCTAATTGAATCATTCTTCTTCTTTTGATGATATGGCAATCAGCCGGATCAGCTATTTCTGCCAATGTCAAGTATTTCAAGTCTTCAATTCTAAGTCTTCGAGTCTTCAAGTCTTCGTCGTGATGGAATTAATGATAAAAATATAAAAAATGTGGATGACATAAAATGGGGACCGTCTTTCGCAAAAACAATAAACGATCTCCCAATTGAATCATTTCAAAGTGTAAAATTGCATAATAGTCGGAGGTTGTGTCACAAATGTGACCAGCTGTGACAAAACCGGGGATGAGTGTCAAAAAAACCTTTAAAATCGTTTTTCAAAATTCGTGTATGACGCCATTATTGCGACAATTCATTAGTAATGATTTATATAGTTCGGCTTTAGTCAAACTTTTTTCAATTATCGATGACCTTATAAAAAACTATTCAGGTAAACTATATGTATTCTAGATTACCATCTAATTCTAGATGTAAAAAATAGGTCAGTAATCATCTTCAACTCCCTAGTAATTATTACTCCGAAGATTATATATATTTACTTGAAAGGGCAGATACTAGCTTCGTTCTTGGCACTGATACTAGATGGTAGCAAGACAGATAGGGATACAAATTCATTTTTAACGAAACCGCCATCTATTAGTATTTCTACACAACCTTTTAGTGATAACGACATCTTTCTGTGAGAACAAGTATTACATGCAACGTGAAGGCAAAACTACGCTTAGTTTTAAGGCCCAATATTACAATCACGTTGCAAAAATCAAAATTAAAAATGGCTAAATTAAAAATCTACTATCATTCCGTACGGGAATGACACGATAATATTAAGTGAATTATGAGGATTTATAAAGTATCCATTGCATTACATTTAATGTTGCCATGTAAATGCATCTTTTTTTTTCAGATATGGCAAAAGACAAATGCACATAGCTGATGCGTCTGTCATCTTCAGAGAGAGTCCATTCTTCGAACACAGCATCAACGAGGAACCCGCGTTTAAAAATCTCGGTTATAAATAAAATAATTATCTGAATATGTAATAAACAATATTCCCTTGTATATGATCCGTACATAGATTTCTTTTGACAGTTGTTTTTTTTAATTGACAGATGTAATTTTTTAAGGAACAATGTCATGACTCTCAACATTTCGAAAGTGTATTAAGTTTAAGATAAACCTATTTTAAAACTGTTCTAGTCAATTAATACCGTCTTTTTTCACTTAACTTAAGAGTTATCACATTTTTTAACTAAAATCCCATAAATAGTTATCATGCTGGGTGTATGACTATTTGTGGCGATGTTTGTAAACATTTTTTTTTTACTTAATAGATAATAGTGATGTAATTAAAAAGAAATAGTATTATTATCAATGTATGTAGTATTTATTCAAATGCAAAATTGTTTGAAGGCTCAGCTGTTTTATTTCATTTTTATTCTTGTTGTATTGCCGTCACAAGAGCTTTGCCGGCCTTTGGGGATGAGGAGGGGATAGAGGAAGGGGTTTGGGTATGGGCCTCCGGTATCCTCACTCAGTCGGTGAAACATAGTGCAAGCGCTGTATCACACCGGTCGAGCGAGCTGAATCATTTCGGTATGATTCAGCTCTTACTTAGCGTTACTCTCCCTGTCGGTCACCACCATCATTGTTGCATTCGCAATAAGTATGTTGGTCCGCTTATGTTTTCCATCTGGCAGAGTAAAGTAACTTCAGCAGGCCCATAAATAGAAAAAAATAAAAAAAGTACAAGGCGATATCAAAGGGAAACCGGGGTACAACAAAAAAATTACCATTTTTTAAAAAATCCTTATGAATAACGCTTACTCTCGTTTAATAAGAGAACAGGCTATTTAGATTTCAGGGGACATTCAGATGGAAAGGTGCCCTTAAGGATTCTTAACCTTTTATATATAAATTATAATGAATGGTTAAATCTGTTGCTAAGCGCAAATCTCGAGCACCGCTCGATCATTTCGGTTATTTTTTTATTATTTCGTGAAGGCACAGGGAAGGTTCTTTTAGAGAGAAAAAACGTAAAAATTGCCCCAAAAATAGTAAAAACAACACTTATTTTTTACAATTCAATAACTTTTGACAGAACGAAGTCTTCTTCTTTCTTTTGATGAGATGGCAACCAGCTGGGTCAGCTATTTCTACCAATGTCAAATATTTAAATACTTCTTAAGTCTTCAAGTCTTCGTCGTGATGAAATTAATGCAAAAACATATAAACATGTAGATGACACATAATGAGGATCGTTTTTCGAAAATACAAATACGATTTCTTAATAATAATATTACCAAGATGGTGATAAAATGTCATATGAATTCCCGCCACGACAGACAAGTAACTTTTTTATTACAGAGATAGCATCTTACACGGCCTAATTTAGTTCAATCACAGCCAACGCTTAGTTCTCATTACCCCTCTATTATGTCGGCCATTGCTAATCACATGATAAACACAGGTATATAAGATGAATTAAATCTTAACAGTAAGGACATAAGGTTGATTTTTAATCTAACATTTATAATAGATACTGAGAGGGGAATTAATCTGTTTGTCTCTATATATAAAAGAAATGAATGTGTCTGTCGGGTGAAAAAATAAAAAGTTTTAATTACTTTTAGATTTGGTTTTTAGAAGTTTATGACATTATTATTATTAACATTCACATTTCTTCATTTCATTTAAAATGCTTGAAATATGACATTTGGGTCATTTTCATTTAGATGGATACAGACTGAATCAACGTGCAGTATAAAATATGTAGCGTTTTGTGGCCGAGTTCCAGGCGGTGGATTGTTTTATGCCTACCCCATAAACAGGTGGCAGTGGCGGCTCTGTTCCTGAGTGCCATTTCTACAGTTCCTGGTAAAGTATCAGATAGTTTTCATACATCGATTTTCAATATGATAAGTTACTTAAATAAGTATATAAGATCAACAATCCATAATGTCCCACTGCTGGGCTCGGGCTCCTCTCAGAAAAGGATAAAGGCCATACGTACTCACGCTGGCCGAGTGCAGGTTGGGGACTGGCAATGCAACGTTGTGGCTACGTCATCTTGCCGCTGGATGTAAGCCACCCAAAGGCCTCCAATCAAGCTTCACGACTATTATCTTATCATAACAATCGGGACCGACTGCTTAACGTGACCTCCGAATCACGGAACTAAGACTAGAATCTAAGACTTGTGGAATCGAAATTTTTCGTTATTTAATAGATGAGTTCAGAACTGTGCCTTGAAGAGCACGTCATGAGCGTCTATGGCGATCATTATTGGGAACTCGGTGCCCTCAAATATACTGAGAACTAGTTTAACCTTCCAATTCAGTTCACGCTCAGGGTTGCGGAAGTCCGATGCCAGTCGTTCCGTGTAAAAACTGATATTCAGGTAAAACCGGTTGAACTAGTAACCGACCCCAAGCCTTGTGAATAATAGAAGGTAGGAAGATGATGAGTTCAGAACAGTCTATAAGGTAATATGTCAACAGGTGGAGAAGAAGAACCTTGTAGTAATGTTACATAGCTCATCATCTTCCTCATTGTAAATACCCTACCCAGCTAAAGAAGAATTATTTCGTTCACCAATAATTATGTACCTAGATAAATAGGTTTAAACAAATAAACATGCAAAAGATTGTAAAGCTTTATTCATTAATTTCGATATGAGTATAAGTTACAGTAAGATTATTTAATATATTAAAAATGTTCAAAAGTAAATCAGAGCGAAACCGCGTGTATCGCAAATGTTGATATCAAGTTACAAATAATGAAATATAAACTTTATTTTCAAGAGCTTAGAGTACAGATTACAGTACATGCGTATTAGAAAGAGAAGGTAACAAATCGAAACTAAGTGGATTATAAACAGAATGCGCGCGCAACTGCGATGTTGTCGTGTAATGGCGGAAGGTTCCTTTTAGTTGAACGATCGGAACTGTTACTTGAAAGCACTGATATTAGTATTCGAATACGTTGATTTAAAGTATTTGTAGTCCGATTCAATCTTTCAAACGTTTTCAAAAGTATTTTTTTACGAAAATCTCATTGGCGCTCAACGTGGGACTCACTTAAATTATTTTATATCTCATTTGAGATAAGCCTTCGTATCCACAACAACAGTTATACGCAATTTTTTCCACTTTATCAGCATTCACAGTATATCTAGATTCTGGATATACCAATAATCCAAGTATTTATTAGTTGTTAAAGATATTGAATGCAGGTCTATCAACTACGACTTGCGAGTGATAACTGTATTATATATATATGTATATTCCTGATTTATGTATGTCATATATATTTTTATAATAATATATATAACGACCGTTGAAGATATTAAATGGCCTCAATACACATTCATATTATTGAAAAATATTAGGGAACTGAATATTAGAGAACTAATATTGTTGTCATTCCAGTAACAGGTATTTAGGAAATTCAACTATAAAGAACCTTCGCGATCGAGATTCAGAAAGCGGCCAGGACCGCTTTTATTTTTACTATAAAATCTATATTTTAACATAAATATACCCAATAAACTACCTATTTTTACACAAATTTTCTACTCGAATAATATTTTTGAGGGGAGTACCTATATTGACATTTTGAAAGAAACATTTTGTTCTTTGGATCATATCAGTTGAGTGTGAAATAAAAAATGTGTTTTTGACTTTCTAAGAACTGTTTTTTCTTGTGAATTTAATACGAGTTTAGAAGGAATTAAAGGTGAGTTTATTATTACATTAAATTTCATTATTCCGTGTACAAATAGTAAGACAATATTTACATTAAGATAGAAATGACTGGATTGTTTTGGATTCTACTAGCTCTATTGGCTGAATTCAGATGCGTTACTTGAACATACGGCCAAAAAAAAAAACAACCTGTGGTGCTTTGAATAGTTTGTTTTTTATATGTTTATTTCTCATCTCAGCTTTCGGAATTTATGAAGCGATTTGGAAAATTCTAGTTTGTAACGTAGGAATATTTTTCGCTTGGTCGAATCAATCGAAAATTTTACATTAAAACAGAATATAGATTGAAAAACGCAGGTTTTAAGAACAACACAAACAATTTCCCATGATATGGAGATTTTAAATGGGCGATACCATTTTAAAACTTAATTATCTTAAACTTTTTGCCTTCTACAACGAAATTTATTATATGTTTACAAAGCTTTTAACAAAAGCATGTTAAGCAATACCTTTTCTCAATAAATATGTGTTACTAGCTTTTTCTGCGAGCTCTTCCACTTCATCAACAATCATCAACAACCCATAATGTCCCACTGCTGGGCTCGGGTCTCCTCTCAGGAGAAGGTTAAGGCCACACGTCCCCACGCTGGTCGAGTGCGGGTTGGGGACTTGCAAGACAACGTTGTGGCTACATAATCTTGCCGTTGGATGTTTTTAGGCCGCCCAAAGGCCTTCAACTAAGCTTCACGGCTGTTATCCTATGACAACAACCGGGACCGACTGCTTAACGTGACCTCCGAATCACGGAGACGATCATGGTCAGCCACCAGCGGTCATCCATCCAGGTACTGACCGCACTGTCGTTCCTTACCCTCTGTGATTGTTTCTAATCATTGCAACTGGGCTATGAGTGCCTCGTTGACTTGGTCCACGTCAATCATCGTAGAAGAGTATTTACTGATAAATGTGTGAACTCCCTGAGGCTTTTACGACACCCACCCTATGCTTAATGATGTCGACTCTCCATATTCTTAATCACCACAAGGAAGATAGGTAATGCCACCTTTGGATTCTATTCACAATAAAAAAACAGCGAGGTGACCGTTCAAACCACTGATGGCGTATCAGTGGTTTGAACGATCAAGTGTCTTATCATGAATGCTTCTGATTACCGCAGAAGAGCCCAGGGTCCCTTATGAACAGCCGCCATTTCGTTGCAGGTGGAAAACACGAGAGAAAGTAAATTATAAACATACTGGATGAGCCATGATGAGTATAACTTCACCCGTAGTTAACACCGCGGGTCAAATCAATTAGCTACACAAATAGATTTTTTTATGTTTTTTTTTACCGAATTTTGAATCTTAACCATTCTCGAATCCTCAGGAACAGACGCAAAAAAATTCTTTAAAATTGGTGCAGCCCTTTAGAAAGAGTTTAGTCATCTATATACGCACAGAAGATTAATATATATAAAGATATATTTATTTACAATAAATATTTCGGACATCTGACTATCTGACACACAACGCCATCTAGCTTCAAACTAATCAGAGCTTGTACTACGATAGCTAGATGTACTGCAGTAATACTTGCTTATATACTTTTTTGTAAATACATATACATTTTATACATAGAAAACACCCAAACTCCGAATCTAAAACTTGCAGATTATACAACATTTGGTCCGGCCCGGAAATCGAAACCGAGACTTCGTGCAAAGCAGTCGCATACACTACCATTGAGCACCAACTGCTACCAAAACAACACGCTATCAGCGAGGCAGTCAAACTGACTGAAAAAAGTACCGACTGAAGTAGTCAAAATTAAGGCGATTTTTTTTCCAAAATAACTCTACTCTGCCTGATGGAAAGCAAAAGCAGAATCCAGAGTGGTGGTCACCATTCTCATTGTGTATGCAGTCAATGGAACAATGCAGCGTGGTGACCTACACCATTGCGGCCTAGTAATGCTTCTGCATCATTGGGCCTTCGGTCTCGCACTCACCAACGAAACACGACAGCACGAACGCTGTCTTCTGAGCTTCGATCGTGCAGAAATCAGCGTGGATCTACTACCTTGAAAATACTTAAGGCTACCAATAGCCCTCAAACATCCCCCACCCCTAAATACGTAGCAGTTATAGATATATATATTTTTTCTATGGAATAGGGGGCAAACAAGCAGACGTATCGCCTGATGGTAGGCGATTACCGCCGCCCATGGACACCCGTAACACCAGAGGCGTCACAAGTGCGTTGCCGGCCTTGGGCAAGTGGTTTGCTCTAAGCGGAACTCGAACCCGACCACTAAACAGTGAGTATCGCCAACCACTAGATCAACAAACCCTTCAAAAGTTACTTTACCTATATAGGTGAGATTCCATAAAACAATTTTATGAACGTTCCGTTACCCACAACAATTGAAAAACTCCCAAGTCTATAAAAAACGTCACTCCCTTTGATATGGTACTTTAAGGGAATCGATAAGCCGACCTTGGTAACAAGACACGACCTACTAAGGCCTTCAGTAGTTTTCTGGATCTAAGTCGAAGCTACACTACTCGGCACAAATTAAAAAAAAAATATCAGTTTACTTTGTGTCGTGACGGCGTAAAGACGTGTTTCGTGAATTGCAGTGTAAAATGATTGTACTTGATTAAAGTGTTCATTGTATTGTGAGCTAGGTCAATGGAAATAAACACGTATTAGTTTTTTTAGGTTAAGTGTGATGCTATCTTAAATAACTGTGGGCTTACGAGGAAATTACCTATATCTATACATATATGTATTAACATATAATACGATTGTGACACTGTTTGTTTGTAAAAGCTTTTGGAGCGTAACTACTCAATCAATCATTGTGAAATATTGTGTACCTACACATGATTCTCATGTCGAGTCTTTCTCAAACTTGGTTGGGGACGACTTTAAGTCTACTACGATAAGGTTGGACTTCGATTTGTTGCGTGGAGTGACTGCCAACAGACCTACAGGACTCAAAGTACACGAAGTTCTGTAGAAAGACTGTGTCTTACTTCTTAGAGCTCCAACTAGTTGTGACAATTGTCAAGTATTTGGTAGTTTGGGCAAAGCTTGGAGGAAAAGAAAGTACAAGTATTATATACCTAAAATGTATATGTTCAATAGTTCGTAGGTTATATTTTTCTATGAGGGCTTCATAATTACTTCGCGACTGAGTCCTCACAAAATAAATAAAAAAAGTAGGCTGAAAATTCTGCAAACAAGAGTTACACGGCAAAACTCATTGAAGATGTATATTAAAAATGTGACAATTAAGATAATGAACCATCTAGTACGGCTAAAGAATGAGGTGATTAATTTTCTTTTATATTTGTCGTTTTAAGGGTTCCGTAGTTTTTTTTTGGAGGTCCGGTAACCACCATCACTTGGTGAAAAGAAACTGTAGAATTGTTTAATATAGGTTTTCTGTCAGGCGATGATATCGCTTCGGTCTAGCCTTGCAATGTTTGCCGAAAGACGACTCTTCCACATTAAAATACTTCGGTGGTACAGTGGTAGCGTATGTTACTGCTGTACTTGAGGTCTAGGTTTCGATTCCAGGTTCGAATCAAATGGTTGTATAACCTTCAAATATTTGTTATATATTTTATATTTATAAGTACGCTATCAGTCAATATAACTTTAATTTATTTTTATTAACGAGGTGACGAATCCTCATGGATGATCTTTGCTCACAGCAGGAGAGTGGACGTACGAACGAAGGAGCGATAAACACAAATGCATTCTACAGCTCTTGGTCTGTCCCACCCGAGACGGCTCCCGTCTCTCATATCGATCGTCCAACATTCGTCCACCGTCATATAACAATCAGCAGTAGTTCTCTAAAAGCACCCACAGGTCAAGTTTTTGACCAGGCTCTAGGGTCTGTTTTTTTAATAAGTGTCTGCCAAAGTGACTCTACTTGCTTGATGAAAAGCTTGAGGAGAGTCCAAGAGTAATGAACACCATACTCATAGCGAATGAAGATAATGAATCGATACAGCATGGTGACCTATGAAATGTGTTTGTTCGAACGATGAATTGCTGTAATCCGTCCCCCACGGGGGCCATGAACGAATGCTCGAATTTAGCTTTCATAGTGCAAGATTTGTTGAGTTGGTAACTAGATGTCGTTGTCAGATGTTGTTATTATTATGGTAAAATATAAGTCTACTATTTTACAGATAATGGCACCAGTGAAGTTTGGACTGTTCAAAGCCCGCAGCAGAGACTACCAGGAACAACCTTCGACAGAAAATCTTCTACACAGCAGCAATAGCAGCGAACATGGTGAGTCTAAACAGTTTCTCTACATCAGCTTTTAACAGTTCACTGCTGGTATAGCCCCCTCTGGCCCTTTCTGGAGACTTTGGTCAACTCTATCACGCTGGCAAGTTCTTCTTTTACAATTCCTTGCAATTTTAAAGTTCTTAGTGAAACTTCACGGTTCGGTTAGGTTAGTTGATTTAGCGGTTACCTGGAATCAGTCCCCCTCAATCAACGTTGAGATTTCATGTCCTAGCGTAATGCACCTAACTCTTCTAAATTCTGACAGTTTCTAACTCCTCCAAGCTACTTTAAATTCCGTTGCTGGTTGCAAGACAGCTCCTGGAACTTTTCTCTCAGGGCTAGTCCAGACAGGTAAAGACTCGGCGTCGCGGCGTCGTGGCGTAGCGACAGCTGTTTTACCGCAGTTGAAACAGTTGGAGACGGCGGAGAGGGCCCGGGAGGACTACCTCCCCTTTTACCCAATTCGCCGACGGCGAACTGGGTGGCATAGGCGCGCCTACCAGCGCCTCATGCGGCCCTGAGTGTGGCCGCTGATGTACGGGACGAGTTTTCCCGTTCATGGTTCAAGAGACCAACCGCGAGGGGTTAACATACTCGTGTGCTGTACGACGCCTAAATAAATAAATATAAATATAAATATTTTCAGACATCTAACACACAACGCCATCTAGTCCCAAACTAAGCAGAGCTTGTATTATGGGTACTAAACAACTGATATAAATACATATATACTTTTTTTTTGTAAATCATACATATCATACATAGAAAACACCCAAACTCCGAAACAAACATTTGTAGATCATACAAACATTTGATCCGACCCGGGAATTGAACCCGAGACCTCAAGAACAGCAGTCGCATACGCTACCGCTGCGCCACCGAGGCAGTAAATAGAGAGTCTTACCAGCAGACAGTGCCCACGTCGGTGCGGGCAGGCGCTGAGAGGGGTCTGTAATAACAGTAGCCGGATTTCTACCATCACAGACGCAGAGTGGCACACCGTGTGGTTTTAGTCAATCCGATTCTGACACATCACACCGCAGACCCCGGTGGGGTGAGGGCCTGTGGGGGTTTCCACACGTTAAAAAAAAGAGCAAACAATTGTTCATGTAATCTAATTGCAGATTAAATAATTTCAATTCAATAGTTTGGGATGAGTTAGTTCCATAAACCCCAAGATCCCCACATACAGCTCCTAAATGCTCGTCCTAATCACGATGTTATTTGTCCTGAATGAGAATCGACAGATTGTCCTTAATTAATTCGTGCTAATTGTTCCAGTGGCGTCCCCCCCATCGCCAATACCTTCGACAAGCAAAGAGATACCACAAACTGAAGATGAACCTTTCGCAGACCTGGCAGTACTGCATCTGTTCAGTGATGAAGAGGTAGGTAGTATTGGGAGTTTTTATATTTAAAATTATGGTTCTGTCAGCCGAATTTCTTATTTCATTTTTGAAGTGAAACTTCTTTAGGCGCATGAGGGTAAAATTTTTACAAATGTAACGTCACGCAAGTATGCAACGGTAGTGTCGAAAAAGAGAGAGAGAGAGAGCGATCGAGACCGATTGAGAGAGAGTAAGACAGGGCGAACGTAGCATGAAGCAACTAGCGATGGAGTGAGAGTAGGGATGCTTTAGTCACAACAATACCTATAGAAATCGCGTCGAATAGTGTAAATATTGAAGAAATAAATTAAAAAAAACTAAATTTATAATTTAGATTAATTTTCAACACTTTTAATAATTTTAATGACAATTAAATTCCTAACATATCTTCCTTTTTCCCTTCCTTTAAGTCTCGGAAATCTAAAGTTTTAGATTTGTATAAATATAGACAAGACTGATAAATTAGTTCGCCAAAGAAGTTTCACTTCTGACATGTGTACATTGTATGCACGCACTTTTTTTTATTTAGAAATTTTGATGTACTTCAGGCGCTTTTTCGTGCCAAAGGAAAAATACATATTTTATATACATAAATTCGAAAAACATAACCCTCCTTCTTTCGCAATCGGGTAAAAATAAACATTGATTGTTCTAGGATAATATCTCACAACACGCAACTCCAACACGGCGTATCAGCGAATGCAGCAGAGTGGAAGAGTCACGGGTATTAATCTACACAAGTATATATAAAATTGAACTGTCTGTCTATTTGAGCGGACTTATCTCTGGAATTAACGGACCACCTTAATAGTTAACTTGTTACTGTCAGGCACGGCAGATGATTTGGTATATATTTCGTATCAAGTTTTCCTTCTGAAATAAGTTTCAGTGCTGCAAAGCAGTCTCCCTCTCTTTCTTCACCCCTCTCTTCTCTATCTTTCTCTCTTTCTGACCAATCTTGCGTAAATAAAATTCACATTTCCCTACAGGTAAACTACGAACCATTACAAAACCAAACGTCGACAGATGCAACCTCAATCTCAACTCTACACTCAGATCCAGAAGACCACACAGTGATAGAAGACCACGACGACGGAGCCACTTCGTGTGATGCTATGTCCTTACAGTTTGATGAAACGTCAATCGCAGCGAGCGAAGACCTGTCGGTCTACTGCGGGACCCTGAAAAAAAATAAGAGGACCAGGAAAGAGGAGAAGCATTTGAGGGACTTGGATATGTGGCAAGCGAGTAATATGGAAGTAATGCAGGTATGTTAAAATATAGATATGGTCTGTATGGGCAAATACAAAACTTTTAGAATACGACTATTCTATTCTTTAGACTCTTCTCTGGTAATTCCGCAGCAACTTTACGTTTAGGGGAGCACAGATTTACAATAAACTTTCAGCATATGTAAAAGAAGCGAGTTGTTTGAAAATATTTAAAAATAAATTGTTTACTTACATTCATAATGATGAAACTTTCTTAAATACTTTTTTTTTTATTACCATATTTTTTATTAGGACCACAGCCTAAGCACAGGAATGCGGAGAGCTCGCTCCTTACCGTATTAGTATTATTTTATTATTAGTATTATTTTATTATTAGTATTATTTTAATTATTTTTACTGCACCTGCATCGAGTTGATGTAAAATATGTTATTTTGCTCAATATTGTTCTCATGTAAGTGACGATTGTCTTAATGAGAAATAAAGATCTTTGAACGGAACTTTCCCAGAATTATAAGCTAAGAAAATCACTTACAACGTAAAGGTACTGTTATAGTGGGATTCTGCATGATGGAGGTCCATGGTGTGGGTCACCATGCTGCATTTTTGTACTGTCTGCATTCGCATTGAGCATGGTGACCGTCACTTTTCCTTTATATTTTAAAGATCACTCCCGCGTTAAGTACACTTGTTCTAGCTTCCTGTGTCGTAGAGAACTTTACAAACATACATTGAACTGACAAGAACTCCCAGACTTAGAACAACAATTATCGAATCACACAAAGTGATGTCCCATGTGGGGTTTGAAACCACAACACTTAGCTCAGTAGAGAGCGGCTTACATAAGTTACCATGGGAGAGCCACGCTTCGGCATGCATGGGCCGGCTCGACCGGAGTGATACCACGACCTCACATAAAACCGGTGTCAAATAGCGCCTGCGTTGTGTTACACCGAGTGAGAATACCCTAGACCCATGCTCCAACGGCCGACAACGCACTTGTGACGACTGTGGTATTGCGGGTGTCTATGAGCGGCGGTAATCGCTTACCATCAATCGATACGTCTGCTCATTTGCCAATTCCATGAAAAAAAACAATTTTTACAGAAAGAGATCCATATTACGGATCTTCGAATGGCTTTTAAGTATAGGAAAACGAAAAAAACATGTTCAGTTACTTAGCAGCTACTTAAGTCAGGGTTTAGGACACCCACGGCATTGGCTAGTGACACTCCACATCATTGAACCGTCAGCACACGAATCAAGATTCTCACTTAGATGAATATACCTGAAACATTTATTTTCAGAATCTTCTGAGCAGAAGTGGTACCCTGGATGAGCAGATAAAATGGGAGGCCATAGCCACAGCCAGGGGTCTTTGCACCCTCAAAGACAGTTGTACCTGCGATGATTGTAGCAGGGCGAAGTACCTTGCTGGAGTCACTGACGGTGATGGAGGCTTAGGGGCGGCGCCTCTCTTCAGTGCAATCAGTGTAGGATGTCAGGTGCAATGAATAGCACTATTGGGTAAAACAAACATTCAAAACCCCCCTTTTTATAACCCCTTTTTTTAGTTATAAGGTAAACAGTATCCTTATTTCTGTACAATACAACTTACTTATTTTAATTCGTAGTTACCGCTGACAATAAAATACAAAATATAAAATACTTTTGACTTACACAGTTAAAGGAACATAATAAGTAATATTATTTAAAAAACCCCGGCTGCGTCAATATCTGTCTTCTTTTTTAAATTCTGTTTTTTTTTTAATAAAACATATAAGTTATACATAAAATATATATTTGTAATCACCGTTAAAAGTTCATTATTTTGATACCACACTCGATGTATTTTGAAAACTTTTATACTGAGATTACTTTTTAGCACCAAAAATCCTTAATTATGATGTACCCAGTGTCCCTCTCACGACTAAGATGAATCTATTGACACCACACACAAAGCTACGACAAGCCGTTGAGGCTCTAAGGCGTGCCAAAGAAATATACATAAATACACTCGAAAAATAACCTTCCTTCTTTCGCAGTCGGGTAAAAATGACCTTCAAACCATCTTAAAACCGTATAATACTTATACAGAAACATTCCAGCTATTGATTAAATAATTTCTACAAACATTTACTGAATTCATTAGTCCAATAATTTCTTTAAACTCCTACTAAATTATTATTATTCGTTATTCTAACTACAACACTGTTTCAAAGACAGGTATCCAAAAAAATAAAAAAACAAACTCCCTTCATCACATCAGAAAAATACTTTGAGTAAAAAGAGAACTCCAAGAATAGGAATATATCCTGTGTACCATACCACAATACCCAGAACCCAAAATACCCAGACTGAGAACAACAATTTGTGGATCACATAAATCGTTGTTCCGTGTCAGGATCGAACCTAAAGTTATCGCAGTAGGAAACAAAAACATTCACAAACTAAAAAGGATTGTGTGGTTTTATGAAACCACGGTAAAAGTGAAACTTTTTTCACATGCAAATAAATAAATCTAATAAAGCAAACAAATAACAACATTTACATTAAACACTGACAAAAACAAACAAATTATCGTGGAGCACTGGCACTAATGAGTAATAGTCTATACACTACACGGTCAGCTGATGGAACTATAGACGCCGCCATATTGGCCTCGGCTGCTCTGACGAGCGCCTTTCACTTTATCCCTACTCCGCAGCCGACCGTCACGCGACATACGATACACAGACCAAAAAATTTGAGACGATGTAATAAAAGTTTCACTTTAACAAAGTAACAGACAAACAAAACGATTTTGAATACTTAAAGTCGCAAAAAAACTTATACGAAAAGACTTAATTCTAGTTACACTCTAACCACTCTCTACTATCTCACTTTAAAAAAAGAACAGCGCAGTTAGATTTTTTCCAACTCTCTGCAAGGTCACTTATGAATCTCTGCATTACTCACTTATTCCATAAAGTGGAATATATGTGTGCAAAACTCTGCAATTAAGTACAAAACTCTGCATCTAGTATTGTTCAGTGTGTAATGTCTAAAAACTTTATACAAATGAAAATTAGAGAGAATCAATCTGCCTTTTTAGTTGTAGTGTATTTCCTAGATGTACTTTGTTACCTTCAAATAAAACTCTACAGTTGTAGTTATAAGTAATGTAATGTAGTTATAATAACTGAACGTTCTCTCCAACTTCAACCTGAAATATCTATAATTGTGGACTTCCTTTAAACGTCATACTAATCAAATTTTGCTAATCATGAATCATTTTAACTACACATAAGTAAAAACATAAATTAAACATCAATACTAATTTTAAATACAGCGGCAACGCTGTTGCTCCGTAAACATCTGACCAGTGAGTTAGTGGGGCTTGTTTCTTGAAGAAATATGTATAGTAAGAAATGTGTGCAGTGTAAGTCAAAATGACTTAGATTAGTATTCAAGCAGAATTGTTTAGGAATTGAATCTATTTATTTATATGATAACGTCTTATAAAGCAATGAACATCGGCTGCACTTCACGCAAAGCATGACTGATTGTCACGTTCCGCCTGAGCCGAGCACGCGAGCGAGAGTACGGAACAAATGATAGAGAAGCACGTTCATCCTAAGCGTTCGGCTTGTGACGCAAATATTTCTTTTAATGTTTTCTTATACATACAAGTTTTTTTTTTATTTCTTAATCTAATCATTTACGTCTCTTTAACATAGAAAAAAATATGTAAAATAGGCTTAAAAATAGTCGAAAAATTTTTTCAAAGTGAAATTATAAGCACTGACTAAATTTGAGCTATTCAAACGCCGCCATTTTGCGCGCGCTTTTGACACGGCCAATGGCGTCATTGTCGTTTTGTGTTGGTTTATTATTAAGTGTATCAGTTACTCAATACTTACTAACTGTTTTAATTGCTATAAAAATCATGGAAGATGTCAATTTTTCTCACAAACGCTACTAAAACAGTTTTAATTTCGACTCCGATAGTTTCGATGAAGTGACTAAAAACGTTACATTTGTTTAGACCAATAGTGACGCGTTTTGAGTTTAAATTACCCTCCCTTAGTTTTTACATTTTATTTAATATTTTCTGGGTTTATATAATCACTTAATGAAAAAAAACCTCTTAGGTAAATACAATAAAGAGTCTAGAAAGACATTATTTGAGACAAACATTTTTTTATGCATATTCCCTATTATCGTCCGACTGACTATACAAACAACCAATTTTTTAATGTTTTTTTTTTACCCCTGTACGCTTAAAAAATATGCCGCCAAAATATTGTTCGGGAGTTCACCGTTGTTTTTTTAGATAGTTTATTTACAGTGCAGTGCTGCAGTTTATACTATATTACTTGAGCTGCCATTTTTTTGATTTTATACATTAATATTTACAAGAGAATTATTTTAGTAATCAGTAACTACAACTGATGAGTTTGAATTGTCCTAATTTAGTCAAAATTTATTATAACTATTTCTCATATACTAAATGATGCTGAAATATACAATCTATTTTAATATTACTAATCACAGATCCATACGATCGTAATTTTACCTACATGTATTATTATGTATTATAACTATTAGTGGTTTTTTTACTATACTGTGGTATTTATAATGGCCCAGAGCCTTTTTGTAGCTTGTAATAAGTCAATGTCTAGTCAATTTAGTTATATGTACTTATATATTTAAATGTACTGTATACCTAGCCTATTTATATATATATATATATATATATACCTGTATACTTCGATATCGTGTTTGGGAAATTCAAATTTGTGTATTATATTATTTAGATATATGTATGTATATGTATGTGTTCGTTGTAAGAATCTGTTAGATGTTAAGCAGGATGCAATCTTTTTCTACACTTCTATTTTCTATTGTAATTGGCTTATATTTTATTTTGAGCTTGATTACTAGACTTAGCGATGAGAGAACTTAATTTTTTAGCTATATGTGTTTACGTTTGTAAATTTTTCTAGAGGGAAACCTTACAAAGTAAGTATCAAATTTTCTTACTGCCATAATTTAGTACTAATATATTATAAGATTATTTATTGTTTAAAATATTATTTTTCAATACATTTAAATGAATTTCCCCCTATATGATATTAATAAATAGGTCACCTAAAATAATCAGTAACTTCAAGTTGATTAATGGCCTCTGAATCCGTGTAAGACTGAAGTGTACCATAAATAGAGTTAGATTTGTCGCGTGTGAAATTTGATATTGCAGAACTATTACTTTCTTATTTAACCTGCAAATATTTTGCCCTAGTTATATTTAAACTCTATAATATTGAAGTATAGAGTATATATTTCAAATGCACTGCAAAACAAAATTAATGTTGTTGCAGCAGTGTAAACTTTACTTGATTTTGCGTTAAGAGTATTTGTTGCGATTAAGAAGATTATTAAGATATCTTACTTCACTACTTTATGCTTATTTTAGTATTTTAAACATCATGCGACCGACACTGATGTACGTTAAGGTGCTCTCCGACGCACGGAGTCTATAGAATGATTGATTTCGATCAAATAGCTCGCATTGCATCAAAATCAAACATGTTTTAATACTACAGAACAAAATTATATAGTATATCTGAGCTACTTGGCTTCCAAACTAAGTAAAACCTTCAACTATGGAAGCCAAGGAGATTCTCTCTCGTTTCTACAAATGTGGACTATGTTCTACAAAAATAACAAGTGTAGGAAAAATGTTACCATAACACATTGAAATTTACGAGATCGTGGAAAGTGAATTCAGGCTTTCGAAACTGTACAAGATGTACCGTAAGAAGGTAAGATCAGATTCAATCCGATACAATGGGTGTTTCGACGAAAATCATTCATTAAATGGTATTTGTAGTCCTTTCTTTGATAATCCTTATATTTTTTTTACCTTTTAAACTTCTCGCGGATACGGAACTGAGCCAGATTTCAATGGTCAAGCCAAGTACTATGCGTATTACTTATAGAAATGTATAACACTATATATAGACACGGTATTTTGTAAATTCTACTTAAAATTTTATATATGTAACTCAATGTCTGCACCTAAAAATGTCTGAATAATGAATGCTTGTACCAAAGAGTTTGTAATGAAATGTATTTTTACACGTAAACTTTGTAAATAAACAATGTTTCGATTTCAAATCTCTTTTATGAAGTACTAGAAAGAATATATTTTATTTTGTATGTTTTCTTCGGTCCGTTTAAATATGGGTTGATAAAAGACCTTAGTACAACTTTACTATCCAAAGAGGCCAGCAATATAGTTTATTGACTGTCACTTTCAATAGTCAGATGAAAAAATAATGATTCTCAAGGGTAATCAGACTGCGTTAAAACTTTATATAAATACTTTAATAAACAGTAAAACAAAACACACATTGACTTTAGTAAGTAATATCTACATCTAGATACATATTATAATGTCTGTTTCAACATATTTTATAGTAAAGTTGTGCTTAAGTTTAATATTCACAATGACGCTCTCTGTTTCACAAGTGTATCCGCAATTCGTGTTGTGAAGTGAGGACCATCTATGCTTTTTGTCAGGAGATCATCCAGCATCCATGACTCCTTACTCTTGCCACTTATTGACTCTTCCGATTTATGATCTTTAAAGAAATGTATGCGAATGTCTATAGCATTTATTAAACGTCAGCGAAAAAAATATTTACAAATTGTTTTTCCTTTGTTTCTCAATAATTATTTTCTGATTTGCATTTATGAAACCTAACAAAATTTAAAATTATTTTCCTGACACCAGTTTTATCAATTTTTTGTATTGAACATTTCAATGTGCGTAAGTTGTGAGGGTCATGACTCCCTCCCTTTGGCTGGGGATTAACGTGTTGAGTCCTGACTATATTTATTTATACATCTTTATTGTATACATGCAATATTACAAAACTAAAACAGAGGATGAGTCATAAATATGCAAATGATACAATAGGCGGTCTTATCGCTCACGGCGATCTCTTCCATACTACCACAACACGGATTTTCGGTATCCAATAATTTCGGGTAGCTCACATACAAGTAACACACCTAATCCTCTACGTGAATGGGATTAAACTTAATTACCCTTATTTTTGTTTGAAACGTCTAATATGTTAACAGTATGTATTTTATAGCATAATAGAATACTTTGTTAGGTATTATATAATTATACTGTGTGTTTTTTAGGATGTGGCTCGATATTTTTACACAGACACTATATACTTGGACATCTGAAACACAACGTCATCTAGTCTCAAGCTAAGCAGAGCTTGTATTATGAAAGGTAGATTGACGGACAAAATACTAATACATATTTATGGGAAAGATCCAACCTTCAAAGTAAATATTTGCAGTTTATACAAACATTTGGCCAGTCCGATATCAAACCCGAGACCTAACGAGATTTGCTTATGCGACTAAAGGCGTATAGAACTGCTTTCACTTCTATAAACGTTTTAAAGATCGAAATACAACCGAAAATATATTTTGAATTGATTTTTTTAAATTATGTTCAATGCAAATTTGTGTCTGTCAGTTAGGTAGGAACTAGAATATGGTCTCCTAGCTGATTACGGCCACGGCGGCCAGTCTCAACGGATACCAGCCATCTACGCAGAATATAATATAGTGAACAAGAGTGTGCGCAACCACAGGTGCACTCTCTGTTCCCTATCTATTCCCTCTATGTCATAATCCGATGGGACGGTTAACCAACACGATCGGGGAAAGATCAGGCGCTGATTATAAAAAACTTACTAGCAGCTCGGAGTTTGGAAGTTGGGGTCTGAACCCCCGTGCCCCGGAGAGCACGTTAAGCTTTTGGAACTAGATAGCGTTGTGTAAGATGTCCGAAAAATTTAAGTATCGAGTTCCATCAAAATACTATGTTTTGCTAAGTATATAGATGTACTTATGATGTTAAAGCCTTTAGGTATGGTTCCTACAACTTACTACCAATATGTACGTTTTCTAATACCAAATATTTTACTAAAATAGTATGTTGACGAAACATATTTACTAGTTATTTGTTAAAAATATAATTGTTTACATTGTACCTACCTATGCAATATATTTTAGTCCTTTTTTGCATTAATTTAAATACTCTGCAAGGTTACTTTAACGCATAAGTGACCTTGCAGTTATTTATTTATTTATATTGCCCATTTCACGTGATATATATTAAAATATTTTGTTCTCCAACGCCCTTTAAATACGTTTCTTTTCTTTACAGAAAATATGAATAAGATGTAATTGTTTAATTAAAATCAGATTTATATAAAATATCTTAGCGGCAATATTGTTCATCGGTGTTTAACTAAGGAGTTGTTTATTCGCATACATTACCTTTTTGTTGTAATAAATGATTGTAATGACATATTTATTTTATTATCATCAATTGCAGCCAATAATAGTCTTCACCACCCTGTCCCTACGGGTTGCAGTACAGTTAGAATGGTTTGTTTTACTATATGAGCTCTTATTCTAGTTGAGTCATGCCTTCAAGCGGTTTCGATCAAAATCGGAGTGATACCACGCTCTTACCGGTTGTCGGTCTTTGAATTTTTTCGTTCGGTAAATTGTTTAGTTGTTTTTGACAGAATTATGGAAGGCACCGTATTCTCAACCCCTTCTTTAATATTCTAGAAGGTAATTTATACTCTCCGGTTCTGCTCTATGGCATTATTAAATGTAAATGGTTGACCTTTGATTATACCATAAGGTGAAACTGTCAAGTGTAAACTTAATTAAAGTGTGGCGACTTTCACATACAGCGTCAACATAAATATATGACAACGCCATCCACCGAAGGTACACTGAACTACGGAGTAAGGTAGTGTACGAAGAAGCTACCAATCCTAAATCGCGCTATAGAACTTCTCGCGCCGATTAACATATATAAAACTTCCCAACATCAACCGTTGGGCGGTGGCCCGCTAGGCATGATCACCTCGCCTGGTCGGAGGATCCTCCCTTTGTGTTGGAGGGACATGACACCCGTTCCTCCACAAAAGTAATGAAATAAGTGAGTTCCATTATAGAATATTAAAAAACAAGGAACATAGGGAAATGTACTTCTAAGTTGTTTTCTAAAGAAATCTCGTCTCTTACATTTTAGCGTTACGAAGCTTGCAGCGAAAATTAAACCTGGCGGCAAATAATTATTAATAATTAAAACTGTAATTGGTATAGCTCCAACCTCTGCATTTTTAACCCTTTGACTGCCCACCGTGTGCATATTAAAGCTACAATGAGAACTGGTGTAATATTTGTCCCTAATTAAGGAATGTAGTACAAATTTACTTTTAAAAAATACAGTATTTTTACGAATTAAGTAAATATTTTTAATTTTACTTTATGTCTATGAGATTTCGTATGTGGTGATTTACATGCATATTGAATGTATAAATTCAGACTCGATCGAGATAAGTACAGTCTTTCTACATAAACTAAAATTAAGTGAAAGAAATATTTTATTCTATGTACATATATGTTTTATATCTTTTTCAATGTATAAACTCAGACTCAATCGAGATAATGTTAAGGTCCTGACCTTCTCGCACCATACTTCCTAATCTTTTCAATATACCATAAAGCTTCACTGAAACTGCGTTTATAAAGGATTAAAATATGGTGAAATTTGGATGTTAGCTATGAAGCACTTATGCCTTCAAATACGGGTTTGTATATACAAAACCAATGTTTAAGTACACCATACGGTGTAGTTGAAATTGACAACTTTTTTTACATTCTTTTTTATGTTACCGCTCTATAAGTTTATGTATTTGATCATTTACTATCATGTTGCTTGTTGTGTTCAAAAATTTTGCTTCAGTATGAAATTATTGTTTTGTTTTATGAATGAGGAATGATAAGTATTTTGGGATATTTTGAGTTTTTCATATAAAAATATGTTCCTTACCATGGTAGTGTGGTAGGTACAATTCGGATGACCACATCGTAGTACTCTTGTCGTCATGTCGTAATTAATGTTCACCATCATATTTGACAACAATCGGTGGTGGTATTTATTACAAGGGCCAGCGGAAAAATAATTTAAGTACAATATTCGAGATATTATAATCGAGAGTATAAATTACCTTCTTTAATAAATTGCTCTTGGAATGAATTACATAAACTTGTGTATCTTAATAAATAAAACAAAAAGAGTGACACCTATTTGTCTGATGTTTTAGTTTTTAATTTTTACTCTGCCGTCATTAAATTGTGAGTTTTATTGAGAAATTCACAAAAATTTGAGACTTTCATTCTTAAGAAACTTAAAAGGAATAAATAGCTGATTAATAAGCGCAGACGAAACTGCGGCGAATTGCAAATAATAAGTATTATATGGGTACTTAGAATTTTTGTAAGTACCCGTAGTTTTTTTTTATTTTCTAGTAGCCGAGTCCCGCAGTGTGAGCGCGGTATATGTTGTAGATTTACAACCGCGGGTCGAAGGTAGTCTAAAAAAGTAGCTTCTTCTTTTGATGAATGGCAATCAGCCGGATCAGCTATTTCTGCCAATGTCAAGTATTTCAAGTCTTCAATTCTAAGTCTTCGAGTCTTCAAGTCTTCGTCGTGATGGAATTAATGATAAAAAATATAAAAAATGTGGATGACATGAAATGGAGACCGTCTTTCGCAAAAACAAAAAACGATCAAAAAAAAAAAGTAGCTTATGTTACTCCTTAATACATAAGCCATCTGTCTGTGTGAAGGTCCCGTCAAAATCGGTCTAACCGTTTCATAGATGCCTAATCTATGGAACAAATAGACACATAACGAAAAAAACTGAAAAAAAAAATTTGCTATATTTGAATTTCACAAACAGACACTCCAATTTAATTTATTTGTATAGATTACGTTTCGTTAATCAGAGTTCCCACATTTTTAGTTAGCCTTAGCACAAGCGCTGCCTGTAAGCCAAATGTAATGTACTTGCCATCTCTTTCTGTCACATTTTAATGCTAAAGATATGAAGTTTTCGGAACGCAACCTAACCGGAGAACGAACCACAGATAAAACAAAAAGTATCAATCGGCAGCATTAGTTTACGGTCAACAAACATAAATCGCGCCGAAATAAAAGTTTCCTAATACAGTTACACAAACATTTGAAAATCAAATTAAAATCGTAAAATGAGTGGCCCTAATGGCATGTTGTACGGTGGTGATGAAATTGGTGCTTTAGTATTTGATCCTGGGCATCATTCCTTACGTGTTGGTTATGCTCAGGAAGATACTCCAAAAGCTGATATTCCTGCTGTAGTTGGTGTTGGACCAGCTACCCATGTGCCGGAACCTGAAGAAAAGGTTCCCGATGGCAATGTTACGCAAAGCGGTAAGGTTACTACTATGCCTGGTTCGCAAAACACTTAAGTAACTTTGTATTGTAAATTTGTCCAAACATAATCCGTTTTTTGGGTTTCGATGCTTATTTTTTCTAAAAACATATTTTAGAAGCTTATCATTATACATATAGTACCTTATTACGTTCTTTAACTTTATTTTGTTGATTGTATGTTCATAGATAATTATACTGGATCAGTTTATAGCTATACGAACTGCCTCGTTGGTCTAGTGATTAGTATAAGTGGCTGCAGATCAAGAGGTCTCGGGTTCCGAATCGGACCCTTGTTGGGTTATTCTTATAAGAAATTCTTAATAGTACCTCGGAGTATGGAAGCATGTTAAAGCCGTTGGTCCTGATTGTCATGAACATCTATGGCAATTGGTTTTGGGAAGCCAGTGCCCTCCAATATACTGACAACTAGTTCGACTTTCGAATTCAGTTTAACCTCTGGGTCGCTTCGTGTAAAAACTGATATTCAGATAAAACCAGTTAAACTAGTAGCGGGAATAATAAAAGGTAGGTAGGAAGACACTATAGTTTATGTCTATTTTAAGATATATTTCTGCTTAGTCAGAGTAATAAATAATGAATAAAATTACATAAGCACATAGTATTTTTGTAATTAGAATATATTATTGTTGGTACCTTAAATCTACACTTATTTAGTAACCCGACCTGGCTTCTGACTATTATAGTAGATAAATTCTCAGATTTCATACACTAAGATATTAATGTATTACAGATAAAAATCTTTTGCTTCAATCACTCTATACGTTGCTGAAAACGAATTAAAATCGGTTGAGTAGTTTAGAAGATTAGCAAGAAAGAAAGCACTAGTAACTTAATATTATGTAAAGAGACAAATGTAACTTAGCACCAATTACTTTTTTAAAGTTTTATTTGTGAGCTTAAAAAACATCTATATCTTATATTTTTTAATTTAAAAGCCTATGAAAGTATCTCTTTGCTGCCTGATGGAATATGGGTGGAATCCAGGAGCAATGGACACCATACTCCTTGTAAATGTAGTATGGTGACCCGCACAATGGTGGCCTGTTGAGATACTTCTGCATCATTGGGCCTCAGGTCTCGCACTCACCAACAAAACACAACTTCTTCTGTGAGAGGGTATTACCACCCCTGTTCAACCAGCCTATAAGTACTGAATCAGTGTATCTCTACTACCTTTTAAAATCTTTACCTAAGTATTATGTCTTCAATAAAACACCAAATATCGTAATTTGTGTATTGAGCTAGGTACTCTCGAATTACAAGTGAAGTAATCATAAATGTAAGGTAGGAACAATAGGTATGACGGAGGGTAGTTCCACAACCCAATAAACGTAAATTTATGAGGTATGTAGGTACTTGTATACAACACTAAGTATTGTGATTCCATGAACCATAATAAAACTTAAACTTGTCTTGGGCGGGAAAGTACTGTGGTAACAATATAGTCTCAGGCTAGGGATGTTCACTGAAGGCCGGCAAAACACATGTTACGCCTCTGGTGTTGTGGGTGTCCATGGGCGGCGGTAATCGGCTACCATCAGGCCATCGTGGGATAGCCACGCTTCGGCATGAATGGGCCGGCTCGACCGGAATGATAACACACAGAAAACCTGTATGAAACAGCACTTGCGCTGTGTTTCATCGAGTGAGTGAGGATACCAGAGGCCCATACCCCAACCCCTCCCCCTATCTCTCTCCCCATCCCCCAAAGGCCGGCAACGCACTTGTGACGCCACTGGTGTTACGGGTGTCCATGGGCGGCGGTAATCGTTTACCATTAGGCTCTCAGGCAAAAAAAATCTGCTCGTTTGCCACCTATGTTATAAAGATATAGTCTTCCTTCAAAGCTCTTCACAACAGTTAAATAACTATGTATATATTAGTATAAATATCTTAAAATTTTGTTAAGTTCTCATATAACAGCAGTACTATTGTATGTCTTAATCAGGTACTAAAGCGGGCAATGAACTCCGTCACTACATTGATGTCACAGAGCTCCACGTGCCTCGTACAGGCATGGAAGTCCACACATACATGAAAGAAGGACAAGTTGACAATTGGGACTTGTTTGAGAAAATGCTCGACTACTGTTATGCTAAGGTAATAAAATAACATAAGTTATAATAGTCTATTGTTGGACCCTGAGCTCTTCTGAGAAGTGATTTGTACATATTAGGTATGATACTCATGTTCTTTTTTTTTTTTACAACTCCCGTATTGGGAATATACATCAACAGCCTATAATAATCTATTGTTGGACACTGAGCTCTTCTGAGAAGTGATTTGTACATATTAGGTATGATACTCATCTTTTTTTTTTTTTTTACAACTCCCGTATTGGGAATATACATCAACAGCCTATAATAATCTATTGTTGGACACTGAGCTCTTCTGAGAAGTGATTTGTACATATTAGGTATGATACTCATTTTCTTTTTTTTTTTTACAACTCCCGTATTGGGAATATACATTCCTGGGTCACGGGGATCTTTACAATCATACAAGAAATGGACAAAAAGTACACCCAGACTTAGAACAACAAATTATGGGTCACACAAAGTGTTGTCCCATGTAGGATTTGAACCCACAACACTTGGCGCCGTAGAAAGCGGGGTGGCGACCACTGTAACCGCTTGGTCAACCGTGTAGTCTATACTATGTATTGCCCGCGGCTTTACCTTCGTGTATGTCGGCTATCGCGATAAAGAGTGGCCTATGTAGTTCTTCAAGAATCAAAACCATCTCCATGCTAATTTCATTGAAATTTTACAGACAGACAACGTTTTAAATTTATAACATTAGTGTAGATAAAAGAACCCATAGCTTTTTGGTGGTAGGCATTAACACGTTTAGACTCAGGACAATCCTCTTCGATAAGGTTGCCTTAGCTAACCAACCTAGCTTTCAGATACCTCCTGGGCCGTGTATCGTCACCTCGGACAGGTGTTATGTTAGTATGATACTTGTGTGGGTACTCTAGGATTACGTGGTGGCCATCGCCGACAGCGGTATCAATAGCTTAGTCGATCTAATATTTCTGTAGGTACCAGGCAGTTAGGTAGGTAACTTTTTAGGGTTCCGTACCTCGAAAGGAAAAATCGGAACCCATATAGGATCACTTTGTTGTCCGTCTGTCTATCTGTCAAAACCCATTTTCTCAGGAATACGTGAAGGTATTAAGCTGAAATTCATATCCAATACTCAGATCCGGTCCCTTGGAACAGCTCCAAATGGAGGAAAAATAAACTTCTGAACTAACGAGTCTGACTCGCACTTGGCCGGTTTTTTTTTATATGAGCCTGCCAAAGTGACTCTACTCAGCCTGATGGAAAGCATGAACAGCATCCAAGAGTAGTGGTCACCAGTGTGGTGACCACTACTCTTGGATGCTGTTCACTGGTAATGCAGCCGGCTAGTGAGTGCTGAAATCAACGTAACACTAATGGCCTAAAACCTTTACTACATCTCTTTTACAGGTTATTCGGTCCCCCTCAGAGCATCATCCAGCTCTTTTCACTGAAGCGGTCTGGACAACAAGACCAGCCAGGGAGAAATTAGCTGAATTACTCTTTGAGAAATACCAAGCACCAGCATTTTTCTTAGTCAAGAGTGCGGTATTAGCAGCTTTTGCTAACGGCAAATCTACTGCACTGGTTGTAGACGCTGGTGCGAGTCAGACCTCAGCTGTGCCAGTAATTGATGGGTAAGTAATAATAATAATAATAATAATTTATTTATTGAGACCACTTTGGGTCCATTTTGTTAGATACTTCTCTTCTTCTTCGGGTGCCTCTTTAATCCTGAAGGTTGGCCGTCAGCTTCCTGTACTCGTCCTCGTCATTGGCCAGGCGGAACAGTTTCTCAACGGAGGTAATACCGGTCCACTCTTGGATAAATAAATATTTCTGACATTTAACACAACGCCATCTAGTCCTAAACTAAGCAGAGCTTGTACTATGGATACTAAACAACTGATATTAATACATATATACTTTTTTTTGTCATAAATACATACATATTATACATAGAAAACACCCAAACTCCGAAACCAATATTTGCAGATCATACAAATATTTGGTCCGACTCAGGAATCGAACCCAAGACCTCTAGCACAGCAGTCGAATACGCTACCACTGCACCAGCTGCCACTGGATTGGATTTTTTTTTATGGAATATGGAGCAAACGAGCAGACGTATCGCCATGGTAAGCGATTACCGCCGCCCATGGACACCCGTAACACCAGAGGCGTCAGTGGTGTGGAGGGGGATGAAGGGAAGAATTGGATTATGGGCCTCCGGTATCCTCACTAACTCGGTGAAACACAGCGCATGCGCTGTTTCACACCGGTTTTCTGTGAGGCCGTGGTATCACTCCGGTCGAGCCGACCCATTCATGCCGATGTTTAGCTCTCCCATGGGCCAAAATGACATGAAATGGGGACCGTCTTTCGCAAAAACAAAAAACGATCTACATTTTACATTGATCGTTACAGTATGAATGTTCAGCTTAAAGTAAAAAATGACAAAATATGACATCAAGTAAACGTCACTCCTGTTTGACGTCTAACAACAACAACCCATAATGTCCCACTGCTGGGCTCGGGTCTCCTCTCAGGAGAGGGTTAAGGCCATACGTCCCCACGCTGGCCGAGCGCGGGTTGGGGACTGGCAAGACTACGTTGTGGCTACGTAATCTTGCCGTTGGATGATTTTAAGCCGCCCGAAGGCCTCCAACTAAACTTCACGACTGTTATCGTATGATAACAACCGGGACCGACTGCTTAACGTGACCTCCGAATCACGGAGACGCTCATGGTAACATGCCACCAGCGGTCACCCATCCAGGTACTGACCGCGCCATCGTTGCTTACCCTCGATGATTGTTTCTAATCACCGAGTGCAACTGGGCTATGAGCGCCACAACTATACATTATACAAAAACTTGTTGGTGTTCGTCCTTTGAAGAGGCGCTGTAACACCTAGTATACAAGCATAAATAAATATGCATTAATTTTTTATCTGTCTCAAATATTTTTTCGAGATACTTTATTGTTTGACCGCCTCTGTGGCGCAGTGGTAGCGAATTCGACTGCTGTGCTAGAAGTCTCGGGTTCGATTCCTGAGTCGGACCAAATGTGTGCAAATATTTGTTTCGGAGTTTAGGTGTTTTCTATGTACAATATTTATGTTTTTACAAAAAAAAGTATATAAGTATTAATATCAGTTATCTAGTACCCATAGTACAAGCTCTGCTTAGTTTGGGACTAGATGGCGTTTTGTGTTAAAATGTCTGAAATATTTATTATTATTATTATTGTCTTCACAATATACTTAGAAGGTGTTTTTTTATTTAGTAATAATATAAACCCAGAAAACATTAAATTAAAAGTAAAAAGTAAGCGAGGGAAATTCAAACTTATTAAAGGCGTCTGTTGGTCGAAATTCAAACTGTGTTAGTTGTGCTTAAACTGTGTTAGAAGCGGCTGAGCCGTCTCAAAGGCTAGTATGCCTTAAATAACATATCTTTACACATCCGTAGATTCAGCCTACAACAAGTAACCATTATAAAAAAACCGCTGAGTCAATATCTACTGTGGCGACTTCCACATACAGCGTCAACATAAATATATGACATTGCCATCCACCGAAGATACACTGAACTACGGAGTAACGTAGTGCACGAAGAAGCTACCAATCCTGCATCGCGCAATAGAAGTTCTCGCGCCGATTAACATATATACAACTTCCCAACATCAACCGTTGGGCAGTGGCCCGCCAGGCATGATCACCTCGCCTGGTCGGAGGATCCTCCCTTTGTGTTGGAGGAACATGTTACCCGTTCCTCCACATCTACCATCTTTATTAAATTCAGGATTCTTGTTAAGAATTTTTGGGGTTCCGCACAAAAGGGCGAAACCCTTATGGGATCACTTTTTTGTCCGTGTGTCTGTAGCTGAAAATCATATCAAATACTCATGTCTACTGTTCCTTGGAGCTGTGAAAAAATCAAACTTCCAAGCCAACGCAATCAAAAGCTACAGCCGTTTGTGCTGCCAATTTTCGACACTCGCAAGGGTATCAAAACCTACAGGGTACTTCCCATGAACTCAGAATTTAGAAATTTGGTACGAAGCACTTACTACACTTACTTACTCTTTAGCACTGATAAAGGAAAAATTGCAAAAAGCGTACATTATTAGTTACATCATATAATATACCTACAGGTATGCGCCGAACCATAGTTGCGCGAGTCCGACTTGCACTTGGCCGGTTTTTTTTTTTAATTTTATTTTGACCTACCCAGTGTCACTCTCTAACCCTTCTTTCGCAGTCGGTTAAATAGAGAAGCCTCTAAAATAGTGAGATAACGTGACATTTCGTTAAACCTTCATTTATTTACGATTTATTGTTTTCAGATATGCCTTAGTAAATGCTGCAGTTCGCTCCCCAGTAGGTGGTGACCACCTCGCAGCCCAAGCTAAGCACATGCTCGCTAATATGCATATACAAATGTTACCTATATATAGTATACAAGTAAGTATTCATTTTACATCAACAACCTATAACGTCCCACTGCTGGGCTCTGGTTTCCTCTCAGGGGAGGCTTGAGGCCATACGTCCCCACGATGGCCGAGTTAGTATTGAGGACTGGCAAAAAAATATTGTGGCTATGTAATCTTGGCGTTAGATGTTTTCAAGCCTCTCAAAGCCCTTCAACTGCCTATAACTATGAGACGCTCATGGTATCATGCCACTAACGGTCACACATCCAGGTACTGACTGTGCCGTCGTTACTTACCTTCTGGAATTGTTTTTAACCACCGAGGACAACTGCAAATACTATTTGAAATTAATAGTATAACTGCAAAGTTAAGCAAAATTAGTCAGATCAATGTTTAGATGGGTGATTCTTCTTAGTATATTAAGAGCCCTCTGTGCTTTGGAAAGCACGTTAAGCTATCAGTCTCCTTATAGGTAGTTTAANTGTTTTTCACACGGACAATTATACGTGGCATGCTCTCGAGTGGGTAAACCATCCAGTTTGTTTGTGTTAGCTAAAGATGGACTAACAAAAAACATTGTTCACGCTATAGCATTAAGAGATTGATATTGTTTAATATTGTTACTGTCGTAATTGTTTAATTAATGATATATAATTTTAAGGAATAAATTATAATAACTTAAAAATAATGTTTGCCTTTTGTTGATTTTATATTCCTCCATCGTTCACAGCGCTCCATGCTTATTTCACGCATATACCACATTTTTACATACATACAATATACACATTCTAACATACATACATACTTACAATAAGCGATTTTTTGTCTACACTAGAAATTGCTAGGAAATTATTTATATGGCAAAACAACGTTTGCCGGGTCAGCTAGTATATATATATATGTGTGTGTATGTTCCCTTGCCGATTTCGGCTATGGTGACTGATGAAGTCTGAGCATCCCTTCGGGCGTGCGCTCTGGTGTGATTTACGTACCCTATCTTTTTTTTTTTTTTTTAGACAACTCCCGCTTTAGGAATATACATTCCTGTGTCGCGGGGATCTTTACAAACATACATGAAACGGACACAAAGTACACCCAGACTTAGAACAACAATTTATGGATCACACAAAGTGTTGTCCCATGTAGGATTTGAACCCACAACACTTGGCACAGTAGGAAGCGGTGTGGCGACCACTGCAAACCACTAGGCCAACCGTGTAGTCAGTCTTACTGGAGGAACGTGTCCAGTGAGGGCAAGTGAGCACCCCATTCATGTAATTGTATTTTACTTTGGGTGGTTTGTTTTTGAGATGGTCTCGCTTCACATCGAGACCAGACCTCCTTTACTCTATCCCTAATACTCTGGTGAACAAACAAACAATAAGGTACTGTTGAATAAGTAAATAAATAAAAAAACCACCATTAGATCAATTCTGGTTGACTGAGACAAACAGATATACATTTTAACATTCGTTCTTGACAGCTTTTAATTTAATTAGTTTTAATAGTACTGACGGGCATAGTGTAGGACGTCCACAGGCCAGGGGGAGTGATGATTTGCGCAAGACAACTGGCAGGAGCTGGATGCGAAAAGCAGAGGATCGAACTAAGTGGCGTGCAATTGGAGAGGCCTATATCCAGCAGTGGACTGCGATAGGCTGATAATGATGATGACTGACAGACTTAGGCCTCTAATTAGGAAGGTGGTTATGACCTTATACCACTGTGGCTAGACGGATTGACATGGTTTTTACGTCAAGATATACTTCTTTTTTTTTATGTATGGCCTCTGCCACAATGGCTACTCTGTCTGATTGAAAACCATAAGCAGGAATCAAGAATGGTGTCTCCACACTCATTGCGAATGCAGACAATGCAATAATACAGCATGGTGACCCGTGTGGGGCCTATTAATAATAATAATAACTCAATACACCTTTATCGTCTTCCTAGCCTTTATTTTGCCCAAGATCTGGGATCGGCTACTAGTTTAACCGGTTTTATCTGAATATCAGTTTTTACACGGAGCGACTGGCATCGGACCTCCGCAGCCCTGAGGGTGAACTGAATTCGAAGCTCGAACTACTTGTCAGTATATTTGAGGGCACTGACTTCCCAATAACGATTGCTATAGATGTTCATGCCAACCGGGACCGACGGCTTAACGTGCTCTTCGAAAACGGGAAACACCGCCATCTTCCATACTCCGAAACTTTATTTGCGCGATTCAGGATCAGCAGAAAACAAATTGAATAAACATTTTTTGTTTTCAGAGTAAAGAAGTAATAAGGGAAAGGGAGAGAGGTCGTTACACACTGAAAACCTTACCTGCAGGGCTGACACCCTCGTGGCAGCAGTATATGTTAAGGAGGCAGTACGAGGACTTCTGCCACTGTGTTGCACAGGTGAGAATTATTTTTAATGGGACTGATCCCTCCCACACACCTCCCACTGTAACTCCTGTATACCAGGATCAACAGCAGAGTGACCCACGAACACATCGAGTTATGACACTCGGGAAGTACCCGGAAAATTGTTTAAATTCGGATCAAATGTGTGTATGTATTATCTACAGATATTTGTTCAGTGCTCAGTGCACACAAGCTCAAAATCTAATCTGATCGTTCGCTACTAATGTTTTCCAGATATCAGAAAGTCCATACGAAGAGCGGCAAGCGGCTTCAGCCCCGATGTCCCACTACGAGTTCCCTGGAGGATACCACCAGGACTTCGGTCCTGAACGATTCAAACTCACAGAGTGCCTCTTTGAACAGACTTTGGGAGCACCACACTTAGGTAAGTATTATCTAATATATAAAATTATCGTGTCGTGGTTTTTGTTACCAAACTCTTTTTGATACCCCTAAATGATAAGCGTGACCTACCTCTAAATATTTTTATAGGAAAACATCGTTAACTGGGTTAGTTAGTATTAAATATATATAACCAGTTTTTACTCGCGGCTATGCTCGCGTGTATGTCAGTTGTCACATAGTACAATAGCTTATATCTTACCTCAAGTATCAAGAAGTTTTCATTTTAAATTTTAATCTTATCGGATCAGCGGTTTAACCGTGAAAGCGGAATAGACAGAAATACTTTTAATCAATACCAAAGTTATAGTGTTTAAATTATTATTTTTTTAATTAATAGAGGATAAACGAGCAGACGTATCTCCTGATGGTATATAATAACCGCTGCCCATGGACAATCCCAACACCGGACCCATCACAAGTTTACCGGCCTCTTCAGAATGAGTACGCTCTATATATCCATCCAAGTGGCCACATTCTCATACTTTGTATCGAGTTTATTAAAAACGATCATAAAATAAGGTACTATATTCTAGAACGATAGACTTTTGTGGTAGAGGAACTAGCACAAAAGTCAGTCATGTCATCAA